>JBCFYV010008296.1:0-19235 GCA_039000515.1 Timema cristinae | reverse complement strand
TATCTATGTTCTCCATAGTTAAATTTCCAAAATTTAGTCATCTCCGGATCTGTTACATTCCACTCATGAGATAGTTTTACTCTTCCATTGGATGACCATGGTCTTAATTTCTGAAGTTTGGGGGATTCAGACGAGACAAACCAACTTTAAAGGACTAAAATTGAGCCTTTAATTAGGTCGAGATCGGTTTGGACATAGAGAAATGTCCCTTTCTCTATGGTTTGGATAATATATAGTTTGTGTTAACAACAGGATCAATTCCAAGCGCTCAAGAAGAGATAGTCAATCGTCCTTTTCCCCGTTGAGCTACCTACCTACCTTCCCACATGTCACCTCATACCTCCTTACTATCCTCCCCAGTCCTTCCCTCTCCACAAACCTATCCATACCCTCTTCATAGGTCAACATCAACCATATCTATTCATTTAATCGTTTAATTGTCCTTACTTATCAGCGTTTTTATTCCGTTTGTTGTACTTACCCAGACATTAACGGTTTGACGGTTTCTAATTTACTCATGTTTGCACACTGATTCTGTTGATCATACTCAGCTTGATATAGACTGCTGGTACAAGGAGAGCGAGGTTAGAATCTCGGTCGGGTGTTTTGAGAGTGGTTTTTCTTAAATATTTTCCCACTATCTCTCTTACCACATAAATATGGGTACATTTTATCTAAATATAACCTTCCTATTCCCTAAAACCATTGGCGTAATGAGTACATAAGTGTTTAAAACCCAACGGGGTAGTAAGACGCGGTGTGTAAGAAGAGTTATAGTGTAAGCAGGTTACGGTAAGAGCGTTGGGGCAGTTAAAGAAACTGTGCTGTTGACTATGTCAAACTTTTAACATTTATTACTACATGGACATTAATAACAACGAAAGGTGGAGCATAAACTTGGACTCTTAGGAAGATGGAACATAAATAGTTGATTTGCTTTAAGACGTGGTGCTGGAGAAGACTTGAGAGTATCAGGTGGACAAAGAGAGTGACAAATGAACATGTCCTAAGAAGAGTGGGTGAGAAGAGAACCAGTTTGATTGTGATTCTTCGGTTCAAAGAAAACTGGATCAGACACATCCTTAGGAGGAACTGTCCTCTACACGACGTTAGAGGAGGAAAGGTTGAGGGAAAGAGGAGCTTAAGAAGGAGGATTCAAATATTGGTTGACTTGTAGGAAGGAAGAACATTCTAGGAGCTGAAGGAAACTAAGGACAGGGTGCATTGGCGGTCTAAATTCACCGACAAAAGGAATTTACCTGTTGTAAGACAAAACACCTAATAATAATAATATATTATTATTATTATTATTATTATTATTATTATTATTATATTTCAGCCCATAGTCATAAAAAGTGCCTCTAGATTTGACTTAGATAATGTTTGCGATGTCTCACTCCATGCTGACTCATGACCGCCCCGTGTATACCACATCTAGCGCAGGAAATTTCACCAGATCTTCTCTGATGTATCAATTCGCCAAACCATCTGATACTCAAGATCATATTATGCTTATTTGTGGTCCCTTTTGGCACTTAAGACTTTCAAAACAAACAATTTGTTTTTAATTATGTTTTTTTTACCGTTTTTATATCTTGTTCTAGTTGTCAGCTACCACCACACCTGTGGCGAATGGACTATATGTAGCATTGTGCCAATCCCTAATCGCATTTAATTTACACACAGAGGCTTTCACTACCTACTAGCAAAATAAATAATTATTTTAAAATTCTATTAGAAACGAAATGAATACGTATTTTAATTTAGACATTTAATATTCAATCTATAAACATATATATTATATAATCAAAGGATTTAAAAATTGTCCTAATCTAGAATAAGAATGTAAGAAAAGTTGTTCTAATAATCAAATACACAGCTTTGGTGGCCACATGTTCTAAGGCGTCACTCTCACAATATATTGGACTGCAATTGATGGGAGATTGGGGTTCAAATCTCAGTCTAGTGTACCAAAAGTTGTTTTTAATCATTGGTTTTCCACTCTCCCTACACGTAAATGCGGGCACACTACTTATAAATTCAACCTTCATTAGTCTTAGTACATAAGCATATAAACTGAATGGTTAGAAAGACGTGGTGCTAGAATATAATATAATACTAGTTATATTGAGATATTTCAATGAATATGGAAATTCCATCTACCAAAGCAAACTACCAAGAAAAGTGTGTATTAGTATTGTTAGTAGAGTCCTACTAACCTTATCTTCTGGTAGCGTCGTCTATCAACAGACTGACCTCCAAAACCCGGTGAGGGTAGAGATCAAAAGTAGTACATGCGACTATTCATGCATAAAAAGATTTTGTAAAATTGATCTGCTCAAAGAGATAGTAAACATTTATATACATTTGGAATGAACTGAAACATCTAGTAAACAACCTTACCATACTAAATATTATATTAATTTAATCAATTATATATTGTATGACAGTGTTAATCTTAACATCACAGTTTTACAGTATTTAATTAAATTTAAATTTAATGAAGAACACATAAAAATAATTTAATTGACAAACACTAAATTATTGTTTTCTAACATTTTGAATTTTAACTTTGATTCATATCCGCATGTATTTATTGCTGTAGCTAAAAAGATGCCAAAACGATATAAAAAAATTATATATTATTTATAATGTGAACTTTTAAAAATTTATAATAAAACAAGCTGAAACAAATAAATCATTGCTATTAATTAAATTGGATTTAGCACGTTTTACATCGGATTGTTGAGCAAAGATCAATGTTAGTAAAACTCTAAAAACCTGTATCGTAAAATACTTGACATTTATGTGAAGGCATGAAGTAAAAAATATAAAGTATTAACACATATACCAGGCGGTTTTGGAAAGACCAAATTAATATGCGTACCGGTTCCATGAAGAAGATGAATTGAATAATGTATGTGTAGAATATTTTTTTTATCTGAGCAAATTTATACCTGGAAGGGGTAAAAAGGGCCTTATAAAAGTCTCGTAATCTCATCTCTATTTACCAAATCAAATTGTGCAGTTCTAGAGCTAACATCGCCATTCACAATCATTATGAAGTTGGTGAGTGTAATAATTGATTTATATCGTACTTCTACACACAGATATCTGTAATAAAAAATGCTGTGAGGTTTAATATTCTGTTCAGAGAGAAGAAAATGTGTTTCAATTTTTTGTTCTCGTTTTATTATTTTAGCACACGTCTTACTATCCGTTTGAATTATACGCTTACGTACTACTTACGTTAATAGTTTTAGGGGGTAGGAAGTTATATTTATATTAAGTTTACGTGCATTTGCGTGGAGAGAGAGTGGAAAATCATTTTGGAAAAAAACCTTCGGTATACCCGACCGAGATCAAACCTTGATCTCCCTGTCATTGTAAGTCTAGTTTACGGCGAGAGTAGCGCGTTAGACCATGCGGCCACCGAAGGGGTTTTATCATTCTATAATTTTTCAATTGAGTATTATTTAATATTTAAATATCTACAATTTATATAATAGATAAATTATACTAATTTTTAAATTTAAATTGTGATTTCATTAATAGTTTAAATTAATTATTTAGGACTATTTTAAGATAAAAAAAAGGCATCAAAATATGGGATGACTTATATTTAAATTACGTGAATCTATATATTATATTTTAATATATTTGTATTATAAATAATTTAGATTTATTGATGTAGTAAATTATATAATTGACTCTTAGCGGTGCCGAAGCGTTTTAAGGCCTCTGGCTTTAATCGCTCAGCTGACCTTGACGGGAATGTTAGCGTTCAGGTCTGGCAGGTCACCTGACAGTTGTTCTGTCCTTTCTCAATGACATTGAGAATCCAGAGTGTAGATCACAGATCTGGTATCTTGTTGGGCACCGGATAGAATTACAAACTTATCAAAGGTCCCGCAACTAAACACAGTTTTTATATTCTATATTTTATATTGATTTATTTTTTATCTTCATTTAGTTTATATTTATTCTATCTTTTCTCAAATATTTATGCACCCACCTTTAAAGAAAAATGTATAGATTAAATAAAATGTACATTTAAATATTAAACTATTTAGTTGTCTCATAACATGACTGATTGTGACTGCTCAAGGTTATTTTAGTTACAATAAAACGTTATTTGAAAGTAATAGATATATTCGCAAGTTAAAAAGAATCAAAGATTGGCTTTTAATAAATGTGTAGTTCTCTTGTGCAATCGAATATAAATGACTAAGAGACCGACCAGTTGATCGTGATCGATATCTTGCTTACATCTTGTATAGATCCTCACACAATCCTTAGCTTACAAATGTTTTAAGAAAGACATGGTTCCTGTATTCTTGGCAAATATACAATCTTTCAAGAACCTTTATCCAAATATATTCACTAGTTATTATATAATTTAGTGTTTCAAAAATAAAATAAATCTTTTTCTAAAAATTTGTTTTATAAAAATACTCATTAATATAATCTTTATGTTACTGTGTGTTTGTTGATAGTTTAATAAGACTAAAATACTTTGACCTAAGGGCATAAAAACGGGGGTTCGATGGAATATGGAACACCCCTGGAATCCTAAATATAAAAAAACCGTTATTGATTCAAGTTCTAGCAAAATTTATAGCAGAGCCCCCTTCCCCTTAGAAAAATCAGCTTTCACTAGCTCGTCTTGAATCTAATGTTAAATTTGAAACAGAATGCTTATAATAATTTAAATAAATATTTTAGTTAACTACTGACCTTATTTCATTTATATGAAGTGCATTTCTGCCATCACATTATTAATGATTTTGTTCAAATAAGTTTAATTAAGAAATTCTTGGTTGTTATTAAAAAATTGTTGCTATTTTTTTAAATACTTTCTAATAAAACCAAAGTTAATTTCAAGGTCTACCGTGATTCTGGTAATTTTTGTTGGTAAAACAATTTCATAACATATTCATACGTCAAGTCATGAGATCTCCAGCTGTCACTTTTGATAGATATAATCACTACCTATAAAATAACAGACGTATTAAAGTAATATTCTATCATTGTTTACACCAAAGAAATATTTAAATGTTCTAAACTGTTCTTCCAACCAAAATCAGGATATAGGTATACATTTAATAAAATGATTTCAGCTGGCTTTAAAATATTCTGGATAGGTAAATCATAAATGATTTTTATAATATGCTCGTGAATCATGTTTTTAGCATATTTATAATTATTTCAGCTTCTTGTTATTGCCGCTATCCTGGCCGTGAGCTCTGCTCGTCCACAGAGCCCTAAGGATGCCGTCGTGGAGTCGCAGTCATTTGACAACATCGGCACTGGTCCATACAACTGGGCGTAAGTATTGTCACGGGTCAGTGATTGCAGTGTTTGGACTGATGAACGGCTCAGAGGTTGACGAATGTTCGGAAACAAGGCGCTTAGGATGAGTCTACTAGAGAATGGAGGAGGTTACATAGCCTGTACTCATCAGGGGCAGGGCATGCAGCGCCAATTGGAAATTCTAGAACTGTGTTCAGGGTACTGACTGGCAAACCAATGAGAAGAGACCAATGGGAAGACCTAGACACAGATGGGAAGATGACATTAGAATGGATCTAAAAGAGATAGGATGTAATGAGATAGAAGAACTGTCTCATGATAGGGACAAGGTGTAATGAGATGGACTGAATAAAACTAGTTCAATATTGGGATAGGATGTAATGAGATGGACTGGATAGAACTATATCAAGATAGAGATAGGATGTAGTAAGGTGGACTGGATAGAACAAGGGAAGATAGGGATAGGTGGTGTACTTTTGTAAGTGCAGCGATGAACTTTCGAGTTCCTAATGCATAGTGCCATAGCCTAAGTAAATAATAATAATAATAATAATAAAGGCTTAACTAAAATTAATTTCTATTAGTAGGCCTAACTATGTTCAATCCATGCTATTGTTAAATTGGTATTATAAAAAGGGCCCTTCAGGTATTTGACTGCTGTCACGATGCCAACATACATTTTCAGAAATAGTGAGTACTAGACTAAACAGTCTTCCTAATACATTCAGATGTTAGACAGGTGTTTTCTAAATCTTCATACACCTTCAAACCTTGTGACCAATTAAAAAATATGTCACCAACTTCGATGGCCGCATGGTCTAAGGTGCTACTCTCACTGTAAGCTAGATTGCCGATAACGGCGAGCTCAAGGTTCAAATATAGGTAAATGTTAGGCCTACTGAGGGTAGTTTTTCCAAGATAGTTTTCCATTTTTGCACGCAAATTTGGGTACACTTACTATAAATATAACCTTCACAATTCTCCCAAAATTAGCTCAATAAGTAGTTATTAATGAGTGTGTAACCCGAACTGGTAACTACTCACATACACTAGTCCGCGTCAACTGACACACTGACGAGTTCTCCTCCAATAACTCTGTCGTTAGAGCTGTCAGCACGTAAAACCGGATAGCCAGGGCTCAAAAGACCAATTTGGGTGCCATCTTTATGAGTCCAAACAATCACGATATAAGTTTAATATATGTTCGTTTTTAGTTTCAAAAGCGATGACGGAGTTAGCCGTCAAGAGTCCGGCGTCCTGGAGAATGCCAACTCCGATAACCCCTCCAGTAGCGTCAACGGAGATTTTTCTTACGTCGTGGACGGCCAGACCTTCTCAGTCTCGTATACGGCTGACAAGGATGGGTTCCGTCCCCAGGGCGCCCACATCCCGACGAAGAAGTGATCGATCCTTCTCGAACACAGAATCAAACTTAAGGCACGTGTGCCAGCCCTTGTTGTATCCAGACTGAAGTCTCAACATTCAATTGTTTCTGTTTCTTATTGTGTTCTGTACAAACATTTGTAGGATATCTTACCGTATAGTTGAATACTTCATTACGATTTAAATACATATCATTTCTTTCTTCGACTGATAAAGTTGTTTGATTATATTTGAAACCTTTCCAAAATAATCTAAGACTGCAGACATTATTTGTCTTCATAATTACAGAAATAATTTGTCTTTATAAAAACGTGTGTGTGTGTTTCACATACCTTCCACTGTTCTTTTACACGCCACAATAGACAAGGGACCGATGGCTTTACTTCCCCTCCGAAGGAAGTTGTGCTACGGATTTTTATCGCTTGAGAAAAATCAGTTGAACCCGATTAGGTTTGAAACCCTCAAACAATTTAGGACTTGTGACTTGTAATTTTACGGGTTGGTTTTTAGCAGATATATACAAGGCTGTAGCCACGCGGGGACTGTGGTTCAAATCTTTCTTACTCCCCTTCAAACTTAATAACTTATTTCAAATGCAAATAAAACAAGAAAATACGATTATATATCTTGTCACCACCATTCTAATATATTTGTACTTTTTAAATAATGTTTATGATTGTGTTCATTAGTTAGGCAATAAAACTGAATATACTAATACAAAATATTAATAAAGTAAATAGGAGGTATTAGTGAACGTGGCGAAAGCAGCTGTGGAAGTGAAGTATTTAAGATTAGGAAACAACAAAAGCTTTAAGAGTAGAAACTATTAGAATGGCAGTTCAAATAACATGTCAATAATGGTTTGGTAAAGGATGAAGAATAAGAGGGTGGGGATGCAATAAGTAGAGGGAGCAGAGGGTGCAACTATCAAACCCAACTGGTGACAGTTTGCGAAAATATAAACAGCGGCAGTCAGTCACGAGGTAAGTGCTTCTTATAAATACTGCGACAAATGAATGAGTTTAGTTTTTATTGTTAACTATTGCTAATTAAGTTAATTATTTTGTAGGTTAAAACTGTTTACTCATCCTGGATGCTAGATTTTGTTTTATAAGCTAACACTTTGAATTTCAGCAAATTAATAAAGCCATCCTGTCAACTTTCGTTTTTATTAGGAAGATTCTTTTAGAACACATTAATGTTTTTGCTCTAAAAAGTGATTTTATAGGTATTGATAATATATATCAAATGTGACTGCTGCAGATCACACGATTTGACGTATGGATACTCATTTAAAAATGATTTTAAGCAATATTTTTAACCATCAAAAAGTGTATTTATATCTGAGTTTGACTGTAGGCAGTGTCGACAGAATATCTGGGCTACTGCCCAGAGCACCAACAGTCCGAAACTTCTCCCACACCCATCTTTCTTCCAGCGGGCATCCCTTTCAATAACCCCGTGTATCATGGGCATACAGTCCAAGTGTTTAATGCATGTGAACAGGTTAGAAATGTCTTCATTTGAAAAATGTACAATTTTTGACTATGTGGCCAGGGGTGACTTAACCTTTCCTCCAAGCACCAATTATTAAATCTCCAACTTTATTATAAAGAGAGTGTTGTGATGGGGGAGGGTGTATTGGCCAATAATTGGTTTGGATGGACTTGCTCCCCTTCCCCCAGGCTTAAAGAATTCCGTGGGCCCTCCCCTGTCAAAAGTTTTTTGACGATGTGATGCCGATAATAGAGAGGTCTTCCCTCATATTTGTTCTGAAATGTTGATTCCTTTAGAAAATATTTAGAACGGTCTTCACCTGATTTTTTTTTTAATTCTATGCCTTTAGAAGCTATTTGACCTTTGTTTTTAGCTGTATCATAGTATAAATTTAAGAGGGGAGTGAAATAGATAGATCTATATGGGGCAAATTTATTCTAAAGGGAAAAACTATTTTAATGAGGCAGTCCCCCACCCCCTCCTTTCTCACTAAACCTACACCTCTGCCGCCACTTATGATATTATTTAATAAGTATTCTATATATATATTTCAGAGCATGGAGGTGCTATTTAAGTTTATAAATATTAAATCATTTGGTAGCATTTAAAGCATTTAATTCCTGCCATTAATTAACATCAACATAACCTTCAGATAGATTCTAGATTAATTTAATATTTGAAATTTTGTTTTACCTGTGGCAGTTGGGGGTCCTTTCCCCTTAAATTCCTCCCCCCTAACATTTTGATTAAGCTACGATCATCTTTACAAGGTTTTTTAAAAGTCTAAGATAATAAATGTTTATTATTAAATGTTATTTTTCAAAATAAAGATACATTTCAAGCATATTATTCAGTTTTAAAAGCTATTTCAAACATGATATCGGCCCAAAGAACTAGAGAGCTTAAGATATGAACGATTTAAGGGACCAGGAATAGAAGTGTAACCACAGTGTGATAGGCAGTGATAGCCCTTTTCCCCATATCCTAGTTTCCTAATATCTATATGAAACATGATTTCAATACATGTTTTCTTGGTGATAACCAATTTAAAAACAACATTTTGGTACCCCCACAGATCTTTTTTTAGGTTCCAAAAAACCTCTTTCCAATGTTTTTGTTTTTGTTTTAATTACGGTATTGTTTATTAATGTTAATCTTAATTTCGCTGCGCATGCTCAGATGGTTGCATGCACCTACAACTTAAGGGCAGTCAAGCTCACAAGTGGAATAGTAAAGCATGCATTGCACAAATTTACAATTGCTAAGATACAAAAATTAGTAATAATAACAATCAGCCATCAATTTCCTTTGAAGCGTAACTAACAAAATTGACCAACATTTCCAGATAGAACTAGAATTTCTATGAACTTGAAAACAAAGAACACTAAAGTAATTTATATAATTAATCTCAATTTAAAGCTAAAATTTGTTATAGTAAAAGCAGCGATAGAGTAAAAGACCAAATTTGTTTAGAGATCATTTTAACTAAACATTTTAAAATATTATTACCATGTATTTTTAGCGCCGTGTCTTACTCTCCGTTTAGGCTACGCGCCTATGTACTATTACACTAATGTGTAAAGGATTATGAAAGTTTAATTTAGAGAAAATGCACCAGCATTTTCGTGAAAGAAGAGTGGAAAATCGTTTAGGAAAACCAGCTTCAGTATACCCGTCCATGATCGAATCCCAATCTCCCCGTCTTCGGCAGTCTAGTCCAACACGAGTGTAGCGCGTTAGTCCACGTGGTCACCGAAGTGGGGACTTCTTATACAGGCTTCACTTTAAACACGATTAAGTCATTGTACACATTTAAGTTCTAGAGTTATAGCTAGAAGTATAAAGGAAAAAATAGATAAATGTGCAGATAATTATGTGGAGTTTTACAAAGTAATTCAAATCAACCCATATATTATATAACTAGCATTGAAGTACCTGGCGTTGCATGGGAACATTATTTTATGGTCAAAGGAGTAAAAGACTTAACAGGCGTAAACAGTTTTTAAAGGGCAAAAGGAGTCAGAAGTAAATCTAACTAAACAAAATTAATAAAGGGTGAAAATTATAAACATTCTAAAAGAGATTAAAAGGGTAATAAGGTAAAAAAATGGCCAAACCGTCATTATTTTAGTATAAAAGGGTAAAAAGGTGGATTGGACACATCCTTAGGAGGAACTGTCTTCTGCACGACGTCATAATTTGAAAGGTTGAGGGAAAGAGTTCAAATATGATATGGCTGAAAGGAGAGTAGAACATTCTGTAAGCTGAAAGGAGATATGAACATTCTGTGAGCTGGAAGGAGAGTAGAACATTCTGTGAGCTGAAAGGAGAGTAGAACATTCTGTTAGCTGAAAGGAGATATGAACATTCTGTGAGCTGAAAGGAGATATGAACATTCTGTGAGCTGGAAGGAGAGTAGAACATTCTGTGAGCTGAAAGGAGAGTAGAACATTCTGTGAGCTGAAAGGAGAGTAGAACATTCTGTAAGCTGAAAGGAGATATGAACATTCTGTGAGCTGGAAGGAGAGTAGAACATTCTGTGAGCTGAAAGGAGAGTAGAACATTCTGTAAGCTGAAAGGAGATATGAACATTCTGTGAGCTGGAAGGAGAGTAGAACATTCTGTGAGCTGAAGAAAGAGGACCAGGCTCATTGGTGGTCTAAGTTCACTTAAAGTTTAAATGGATCCATCGTAAGACAGAACACCTAATAAAAATAATTTTTTATCCGTTTATCCTTTTTTTACCCCATTTTCGATTTTTACCCCACTTAACCCTTTGACATATTTTATACTTTTTGCACCTTTTTATCATTAACTAAAATGATAAAAAGTTGCAAAAATTATAAAACTTTTATTGACTTTTAGGCACTTTTTACTCTTTTCCCCTTTTATCTCTATTAACTTTTATATACTTGTTATTTTATCAAATTTAATTTTTGTCATTTTTACTATTTTACCATTTTATCACTTTTACCCTATTTAACATGTTATTATTTTTGCCCTTTTTTTGCCTTTTATACCTGCTTACTACGTTTAATACTTTTAAGAATTGTTAACCTTTTTATCATTTTGTCGATTTTTTTACCCATTTTGTCCTTTTTGTACTTTTCACGCCTTTCTACATTAAGTAGGCATAACCGGCTTAGCAAAGAAAGAGTAATTTAGGTAAAAAGAAGTAAAATGGTAAATAGGCTTAAAATGTTTTAAAAGCCATAAAATGTGAAAAAAATGCATAAAGAGTGAAAAGGGTGAACACTAAATGTAACCTATTTTTAAGTAGTAAAAAGATTTAAATTATGGAAAGTTATTAAAATGATTATAAGAGCAAAAAGGACAAAGAGGGGAATTATAAAATAGAGGATAATTGCGTAAAATGGTAAATATAGCCCAAATACATGAAGCAAAATCAATACAAAAGGTGGGAAATGGAAAAAAATAGCCAAACGTTTCTAAAATAATAAAAAGGTAAAAACGTATAAAAAGCATAAAACAGTGAAAAGTAAATAAGTAAAAATAATAATAGTAATAATGGTTAAGGGGTTAAGGAATAAAAATAGCAAAGGGTGCCAAAATGTCAAAAAGGGTAAATATATTCAAAAACTGAAAAGAATTAATAAGTATAAAGGGTGAAAAGGGAAGAAAGTAAATATAAAAATTGTATAAAGATTAAATAAAGATTAAAAAGGACGCAAATAATAAAATGTTTAAATTTGTCAAAATGAAAAAAATAATGTAAAAAGATGCAAAAAAATGACAAAATTGAATTTTTTTTTTAAAATGTAGAGGTTGAAAAGGATAAAAATAGTGATAAAGCTTAAGGTAATGAATCAGATAGCCGAAGCTATCATCTATGCATTTTGGTGAGGAGAGCACCTCTTAGATATCATGTCCTGAAAATTGAAAAATGACACCTGGACACGGGAATCGAACCCGGGACCTTCGGCTTAGTACGCCACTGCTCTTACCACTGAGCTATCCAGGATTCGTCCCGTGCCCATGGTCATTCTTCACTCATATTTTAAGGCAGAGTCTATGATGGACGTGCAGAAGTCGTCAGCTTATAAACACGTGATTACATAAGATCACAGCCATCAGACAACGCAGCCACCTGCGACTCGGTAGTTGGCATTATGCAGCCAATTGACAATTATATATTATAATTGTACGGGATTGCATATATTAATGAATCAGATAGCCGAAGCTATCATCTATGCATTTTGGTGAGGATAGCACCTCTTAGATATCATATCCTGAAAATTGAAAAATGACACCTGGACACGGGAATCGAAAAGCTTAAGGTGTTAAGAATATTAAAAATAATTAAAAGTAAATCTGATAAGAATTTTAAAATTCCAGCTTCCAGGGGAACATGTTTATCATGTAGGTCTACAGGAGCTACCAAAACCCGCATTGCACAACTGTATTACTATTAGCACCGCATCTTAATAACCGTTCGGGATGTACGCTCTTACACTAATGTGTAATGGTAGGGCGATTGTGAGATGAAATGGAGGACCTACAGTTTAACGTGGAATCCGAACCACGGTGGAGGCCTGGCATTCCTGACATTCACAAGATGTCTTGTCAGAGGTGAAGAAAGGGTTTGACAATCAGATAAATCTGTGCCGGGACCGAGGATTGAACCCCCCGGACCCCCAGCATAGAAGTCTGACACCTTACCCCTAGACCACCAGGTCACCCACAACTGCATTAAATGTAGTACCAAATCTATCTCGAAGCGTTAATATATCTTCATTTTTACTGTCTCGATATCTTACAGATAGAGAAAGAACTAAAGATTTTGATGAATCTCGACGTTTCATTACCCCCCGAATCTGAAAATGTTGTTGTAATGTAATTGATTTGCCCCTGAAAAGTATGTGAAAGCATTGACAATAATATCGTCCTAATTTTATAAACGTATCTTATTTCATTTAAATTATGTAGTATATTAAATGGCGCCTAAAGCACTTCTTCTTCTAAGAAGGCAAAAGCCACTGAACAGTGACGTCACGCACGTGACACCAGCCAAGTCAGTTTGACAATATATATTTTTCAAATAATAACTTCCTCTTCTCGATGGTTCGAAGAGAGATTTTAAAATGTAACTTGAGTCTTTTTCCGGCTCTCGAAGCTTCGAGTAGCACAGAGATGTTTTTGTCTTGTATTTTGTTTTTCTAAACTAAACCTTCTCGAAGCTTCCATGTGCAAGGAATATATACAAGGAATGGTGCAACATAAAGTTAGTGTTCAGTGGTTAGTTGGCAGTTGGTGTCCAATACTGACAGAACTCACTTGGCGTCTAGCAACACCTGTCCGCGCTAGCCCGCGTATAGTTCAACATGATCTATTTTCGCATTAATTAAACTGATTCAGCAATAAAAAAACATGTCAAAATGAAAAGTGTATTAATCATAATTCTTCAATAGGCGCCCATCGCGGTAACGTAAATCCAGAACGTTACATTGTTCTTGAATTTATGTCTGTCTGTACCTCTGACTAGAGCCTAAAATATTTTACTGATCGGGCTGAAACTTGGTATCTAGGGCTTATATAGGGTTGCCGCAAGGGGCTTTTGGAATTTGATATCTAACCCTATAACTAAGGGTAGTCCACTGAAAGGCGAAAAGAAAAAAAAATCGATTTTCTCTAAATCGGCTTCAACGATTTTGATTAAAATTCGTTTCTAGGCATTGATTAAGATTAACAACAAAATGGCTCTTTTCATTTTCCGATGAAAATGACTTCTAGGCCATCTTACAGAAGCAAAAATGTCCATATCTCCGCATCTATTTGAGATATAAAATAATTTCTCATTGTAAAATTATAGCAATATTAAACACAAAAAACTTTTATTAGAAATATATTTTTATAAAACCAATAGTTTCTGAAATATTGGAAAATATATTAATACAATTTTTTGAGCTTTAGTTGCACAGAGATACTACCTAAGTTTTAACACAATAATTATCTAATTCCAAAGAGTAAATGGTAAGAAATTCTCCCAAAAATTGATGTTCTTTTCCTTTAACCTTTCAGGGGAAATGTTTGTACCGCAATGATCTACCTCTATCAATTTGATTGTTTCTTATTCCGTACAACGTACTGTACATTAGAAATAAATAGTTTTATTTTCATTGCATGCAGTAATATACCCGAATATTTCATTAAATCTTCCACCCAGCCATGATTGTCACTCCACTAGGCCTCGAACTGAGGTCAGCTCAGATCACGCCAACTTGCACCGCTAGAATGCGCGGACCAAGTCCAAGTCCGGACGGCCCAGGGTTTATATTACACCAATAAGGACGAGGGGGTAAGGAAGGAGGGGGGAGGGGAATGAAGTTTGTTTCTATCTTTCTTCGTGATAGTGTACATTGTATGTGTAATACTATCATTACATGTATTGTAACACACAGATTAAATGTAAATAATTGTGAATAGAATAAGATTGCAAGTAAAACATTTGTACATCTGTAGGAACACGCGTCTTGTATCGTATATCACAGTCTTTAGTCATTTTTCCAATATTTTAGGGCAATTTAGCTAAACTTTCCTCTGGCATCCACCCATTAAGGTCCAGTCTATTTAGAAAGCAAAACTCTCCTTAGACTGCCCCAGAATATTTTTGTCATTGGGGTAGCACTCTCCTCTGGCGATGGCTTTAGAAAATCCTGAGTCTTTCTGGGTTACTTCCTTTACTTTGGCGGTTGTCTAGTAACATTCTCCAATAAACGTGGACAGTGAGCGTCCTGCTAGAACCTCGCCCAGGAGGAAGTTACACCAAGTACTTCCATCTCCCCTCAAAGAGCTTCCCCATCAGCTCCACATAAAGAGTTCCAGTTGATGAGCTTGGTCGCGGGGAAGGGACGCCTGAATAAGAAAGAACTTCAATATGTCGAGCGGCTCCGGCAGGGGCAGGAACAAGATACGCGACTGGCCATGGTTATTGAAGGGTTAAGGGGACCGATCCATCAGCAGAGTTAAACAAACAGTATCAAATATATAAGGAGGTCCTATTCAAATGGGTGGAAAGATGTCAGAGTTGGAAGGTGTGTATTCCAGAGGTTTAGTTAGTGATCTAATAGAAGAGTACCATCAACTGTGTGGGCACTATGGCGTATACAAGACGGTCAGGGTGTTGAGAGAGTCGTGTATCTTTCCGGCAATGCTCCGCAGGGTAAGGAACATCTTAAGGGGGTGCGACATATGTCAGCGCACTAAACCTCCTAACACCAGAACCGAAGGGAGACTCCAAATAGTTATAGCTCACCGGCCTTTAGAAAAGGTATTTGTAGACATCATGGGCCCGCTACCAAAGGGAGTCAGAGGTGCACAGCACGTATTTGGGATGATGGACTTATATACTAAATATATAAAACTGTATGTTATTAGGAGGGCTACGGCCCGAGCGGTCGTGAACCGTGTGACTGTCAATTATATACAGGAAATGGGCAAGCCAGGAATGATCGTCTCAGACCATGGGCCCCAATTCACTAGCCACCACTGGATTGGAAGTTTGAGGGAGAGAGGCATTAAACAGGGATATACGGCTATTTATCACCCGGGTTCAAACCCGTTAGAAAGGGTCCACAGGGATATAGGAAGAATGCTACGGGTTTATTGTCATAGCAATCCCCGCTCGTGGCCTAATTATATTACCAAGATTGAAGAATGTGTCAATCAAACAATACACTCCGTGACCGGCTTCACCCCCCACGAACTCATTCACGATGAAAGGCCACCCAGACCACTAGAACGGCTGTTTCAGTTTCCTCCAGGGCATGAGCTGTCCCGAGAACAGAAATTAGAACGGGCTGGCCGCAACATGGAACAAGTGGCGGGTAGGAGAATAGCCCGAGACGCGAGGACCAATCGTAGCCCAGCTGAGTATAAATTAGGAGACCTAGTTTTCGTGAAGACACACAAATTGTCATCCGCACTTACCAAGGAGACCAGTAAATTATTTTTACTTTATCAGGGACCAGGTAGAGTGACAGCGGTCAGGAGTAATAATGCATATGTTGTCCACTCCAAGGACTCTCATGAAATTATAGGTACTTTTAATGCAGTGCATCTAAAAAAATACTACCCGAACCACCACGACCACTCACATTAGGTGTGGTAAAATTCATCATAATACTCAGGTGTTTTATTTTATTGAATAGCCAGGGTCCATGGTTCCATTCCTGGGAAGGTATAACGTTATTTATATATCTAATTAATAATAAGAGTGCCAACAGTAGTGTGTGACGGGGTCAAAGAATATTAAAGGGTCTTGTGTTAGTAATTAAATGTGATTTAACGAACAAAAAATCCCTGAACTATGTATGTAACCAAATTTAGTGAAAGGTGCAGCAAGAAGAAGTTTAAAAGGAGGAAGAAGGTTCACTCCTGGTGAAGTGCCTTCTTGGAACTGTGGAAGGGATTATAGCCAGGAATAATGACTACACCTCTACCAACAAGTTTAAGTGAGGAGTGTGCAGCGGTAGAGTCAAGTTTTAATTAGTGTGAGGGTTGGAACTATGTATATTGATGTGTGTTTTTTTTTCTTTGTGAATATGTATGTAAAGTAACTATCACCAATAGAAAGGACTGGCAGTTAGGCCTGTTAAAAAATTTGTTTAGTAATATATAGACAAATCAATTGTAATGATCATTGATAAAGTGCTAAGTTAGCAGAATATAGATAGTTGTGGTTAGGTAATTGTATTGGATATATATGTATATATATGGCAAAATAGGAGCTAATTATGGTAGCTAATAGGCATGAATGTATATTATGGTGTGGACTGTGAAGAACCGTATAAACAATTTTCACTCAGTCCACAAAGGGGGTAGTTGATAAGGACAAATTATTTATAAGTATAAAAATAGGAACGACAGTTGATGTGTCTCCCTTTCCTGGGGGGAAGGGGGGGTCCACCAGATGAGGAACTGAGTCGGTGGCCTAACCGTCAGGAAGGGGAAACAAAAAAACTTCGAGTACCTTCTAACAGTTTGAATTTGCCACGTTCCCAATGGTGCAAATTCAAACATGGTGAAGAAGGGTAGGACGGTAATGACCAGTAAATAGCGGTCCAACCGAGGTATTAAGTAGGGTTGGGCCGAGCAAATCTGGCATTCTGTTTTTTAAATTACGGGAGGACTCGGGTGAACTGTGTGACGCTCGGGTACCATAATGATGGGGGGACTTCACTATTTTATTAAGCATAAAAGTTGTAATCAGGTGATAACGTAATTAATAAAAATGTGGTGTGTTACAAATAACATTAATCATTCATTATACCCTATACTTTCAATATTTTAACGGCCAAAATAAGTTCAACAAGAAAAGAAAAAGGTATCGTAACATGATTATCTTAACTGAAATGTTTATCATACTATTTAAGTATTTAAATGAATTAATTAATTTTATTTACTGATTCTTAATTACATTTAACTTAATTCAATGTCCGAGCTTGCTATCTTTATCATGCAACCAACCAATCCATCAAAATCGATACCTAAAGTTATCTAATTATAAATTACTTGCATTATTATGTAATGTGCATGGAGTCCATAAGACTCTCGGCCATGTTTAATGTCTATTGGAGACAAGAGCTCATATTTTAGCTTGTCTTGACAGTAATGCATAGCAGGTCTCCAAGGCAGATTAATGTTTATGTACGTATTTGTAATTGGGTTTTCAGGCTTGCCAACGCAAGGCATACTAGCACTTAATCTAAATAAATTATTATAATTGTGTGTGATGTAAGTTAAAACGTCCAAAATGCGATTCTCAGTTTGAGTTGGACCTACACATGATGTGGATATATATTTGAGTTTATGTCTAAATTTATTGTGTGTGATGTTAATAAAACGCACATCAGAGGTGAAGATCTACAAAAATGATTGGTTATCAAATATTTGGTTAGCAAGATTGCTTGATGGGCTAGTGCGATGGGAATAAGGGTTAATATGATAAAAGTCACATAACCGATTACAATCAACTTTCACTGCGTGGATCGAATTAGCTCTTCCTTACATGAAATATTGCGTCATATCACGGACCAGAAGATCAGCAGACAGAGCCCGTGAAGAAAATCAACGAAAACACCACTCAATATATATTTGTTAATTAGAAGCCTTAAGATGCTATTTAAAATAGTCTTTTCAAGATTTATTTTTTAAATTGGATTCTTCTAGAAGATGTTTGGAGTGGTCTCCATCTATAACCATTTTAATATATGTATATTTCCTGAAGATATTTGAAGCGGGCCTCCCCCAACAACTTTGTGAAATTAAGATGATCTTGGAAGCTATTTTGAATATTTATCGCCTGTAAATATGTTTAATATGGGATGTCTTCAGAAACTTTTTTGTAATGATCCTCCCCTTGTAAATTGTTGTTAATTGGATGTATTTAGAAGCTGTTTGAAGAGGTCTTAATCAGTAATTAGTTTGAAAATTAGGTGTCTCTAGAAATACTTTGGCGTAATCCCTCCCAAGTCATCATTTTGACATTAAAAAAATTAAATGCCCTTAAAAGATACTTGTAGTTTTTTGTAATCGTATAGTGAACATATTGACATCCGAATGTATCAGAGTAGCGGGACCTTAAAATATTGAGGGGAACCAATTTATTCCAATGGAGGAATGGAGGCAAAATTTATTCCAAGAGGGGGTGCTAGTACCCGCAGCCCCCAAAGTTCCCCCAGCTTCATCCCCAATATTAAACTGTGAATGGAAATAAAACTTTTAGAATTGATTTTTGTATCTTTAAGAAGATAGGAAATGGTCGTTGGAGGTACCCTACAGTTTTATTAGGCTTGGTGTACATTGCTGACAATCCTGCATACCATTTCGTATATACAGACTGAATATTGAAAATATTATCAAGCTTTCAATGTGCACAGGTAAAAAAGGCTCAGGTGGGTTTCATCATCGTTCATACAGAAAAGTGTTCACTGTAGTGTGTGTGTGTATGTGTCTGTGTGTGTGAGAGAGAGAGAGAGTGATTGCCTCTGGATTGAGAGGCCTGATTTTGGTATGGACTAGCT
>JBCFYV010008289.1:0-11819 GCA_039000515.1 Timema cristinae | reverse complement strand
TAGTTCTCAAAATTTCCCCGTTCCAAGTGTGCAAATCTGTCCCTTCCCTTTCAACTGATAAACGAATTAAGATTTATGTGTAATTTATCCGAAGCCTATTGCGGTTGATTCTTTAATTTTATTACTTACGAAAATTACTTAAATAGTTAACCGTAGCATATAGCCTTTAGTGTTTAATTCACAGAATTATGTCTATTGATGTTAAGAAAAAATAGTAAGTTTAATATTGTAGTCTGCAATCTAGTACGGTAGTAAGAATCTATAGGTGATTTTTTTCGTAGTAAAGAACGAAAAACGATAGAAGAGTAAGTTAATGACAAACACTCCTGACTCTTTCAAAGAGTCATGTATGATAAAAACTCTTGACACTTTCCAGAACGAATGAAACGAGAGCTAAAAAAAGCATAATGAATGACAAAAACTCATCTCTCAAAAAAAAAAAAAAATGAAAGAGAGCGAAAAGAGAGTCGTGAATGATGACAACTCTCTAAAGCCAGCGAAGAAGGGTGGTTGGTAATAGTGCAGAAGTGATGCGTTGATAGCCAAGACTAGCTAAATCAAACCAAACATTGAACGAAAACGCAAAACGAATAGGCATAGATAATGATAGCGTATGAGTGAAAACATGAAACTAATGCATGATGTCTCCCGTAAAGTGTCAACATGGACACAAAGTATTTATTAGAGGGAAAAGGGTGATCGATGCCCGATTCATCCTTGCAGTAGGGCCTAATATTTAGGGGAATAGGCCTATTTAATTTCATTGATCTAAGTTCTTGATTAACTGAACAACTGACTTGCATGAACATTTATTTTGTACAAGTAATAATAGAAGTGTGTAGTAAAAACTGTTGGCCTATTGGTCAATGTATCAGATGTGTGATGTAGAGTGTAACGGTGGCGTGAACGACTCGCTCGCAAAGCGAGAGTCGTTCAATTTAGATATGTCGTTCACGAGTGACCTATCACTATTCCCGTTTCTATTGTATTAGCTAGTATACAGATATATAGGTGCTAGCTAGCACTCTTGATTTCTAATAGAAGCAAGTGTCGTGTGATAATAGCTTTAGGAAAAATAACTGAAGAAAGCCCAAGAAAGAGATGGCAGGAGCAGATAACAAAAAGAGTTCAATAGAAAGGAAAAGAATGGTGGAAGAATAGTGAAAGAGGGAGCATTTTACTAAACTGATCCGGCCACATGCTGGAAACAGTTGATGATTATCTGGTATTATCTACTTTTACAGCGTGCTGACTTAGGTAATTTTATTAATATTTTTATTTTGTTGGCCACTCTGTTTCTGGCAGCCTTCCAATCCAAACACTTATCAAACTTGCATCTTTCTCACTCTTTATTCCTACTTGTTGGAATATATCGTTGTTTTAAAATCATGTAGTGAATATTGGAACGTAAAACTCATATTTGTACGGTATTATTTGACTATGTCAGGCAGTCGATTAGATCATGTATATAGAAGTATTTTACAAACTAAATTTTTCAACAAAGGATGGGGAAAGCCAGACAACTTGAAAAGGTTTAAAATATTTTCTTTTATCTTGCTTTGTGGAAATTTGTGTTGCACCGATTTATAATAGCTTATTCAATTATTAAATTGCATTTTTTTTCATTTTTTCAGATTATTCGAGTTCAGGAAGGTGATGGCTAACCGCGAATCTTGTTATCAATTGGTACACAAAGATTATCCTGTAACTATTACAAAGGTGAGTAGACTTAGAATAAAAAAATAATTACCTAGGCCTCGAGCTTTATAAAGCCCTATACTGCATTATAAGATCCTCGCTGTTACCCTTCTTGTGATAGTGATACAGTTTTTATGACTGTGAATGTGGGGAATGCCAGGCCTATAAGGGTGGTTCGGATTACACGTTAAACTGTAGGTCCTCCATTTCATCTCACAATCACCCTACCATTACACATTAGCGTAAGTGCCTATTACCCGAACGGGTACTAAGACGCGGTGCTAATAATAATATATTTTACATAATAGTAAACACAATATTTGGCGTGTTTGTCAATACAGTATTTTAGTGGGAAATATTTTAAGAAAAATATGTTAATGCCTGGAAGGCTAATTTTGTTAGATTGGGATAGTTTATATTAATAAAACTTTTTAACTCTAGTATTTTTAAGTAATGCCTTGTTGTCCCAATTTCATTTGTTTGAATAGTTATGTTACCCTATTCTGTTATTTAAAGGGGAACATTGTTTTAAATTGTAAATATATAAAACAAAGGGAACAGTGTACACTGTGGGGTTATTCTTAAATCTATTTTAATGTCACCAGGCTAATAATAAATGTAATATTTTAACCATCTCTACAAACAATTATAACAAATGCAAATTCACAATGATATGAAAATTAAAAAGTAGAATAATTATATTAAATTATTTAACTTATATTAATTTTTTTTAAAGAAAACTCACTTAATAGAAAAACATTTAAAGATAAAATTAAACTAGGTATTCATAAAAAGTCACAAGGTGTCACCAAAAGTAGTTTGTATGCAATATGCTAGTTAACATTTTTATTTTTAGAAACTATACCAACCAAACTATTCCTAACCTTTCAAGCATCAATCACATATTTTTCATTAAATACAATATTCTGTGATTCTTTATGTTGCACTAAAATACTAACAAACTCTGAACATTCTATTTTGTTAAACAGTCCTGTATTCTTATTCTATAAGATAGCCTACCTATCTTAATCCTTCCAGGGTTTTATACGGTCCTTGAAAGACCTGGAATTTAATGTGAGTCTGTTCAAGGCCTGGAAAAGTCCTTTAATAGCTCTGGGTCTTGAAAAGTCCTGGAATTTCCAGGTTTCAATATTTATTTTTGAAATAGTTGTGAAGAGTGGTTGTAAAGACCGTAATCTAAGAATCACTGGTATGGTAAATATCTAGCAGATCCCTTTTGATCAAGCGTTAGCTGTTGTCTCCTGTTTACTCTCTGCTGCTCTTCTCGCTGATTTTGTTTTATTTGTTATTGCGTCATCAGCTTAGAGATAGTTGCACCCATGGGGTGGGATCTCTATAGATGAAACAGTGTTAACTTCTCTGACAAATGCATTGAATAATGTAGATGAAATACAATGTTGTTTTCTTTAATTTCCTATATTTAAAAACATCAATTCATGTGCATTCACTATTTTATTTTTGTAAGAGGCTTTAAAACAGTCATTTGTAATAATTCTTTTAGGATATTTGGCTACCTATTAACACTTTAAGTACTTAAAGTTACAGTTTTGCATTAAATTGCCTGCCGATAGCTAGTAGCTCATCTCCATCCATCTTAGCGCTTAAATTCCTGTTCTAGTCATACTACAATATATACTAAATCTAGAATGACTGCACAAATCAATAAACCAAGGAGAGTGAAGTAAATTACATCAAAGTTAGATTACTATTTTTATAGTCCTCCATGTTAATTAAATTCAGTGAAAAGTTGTTCTTTTCCATTTATTTAAAATTTGATACAGTTGATATTCTTTTTTATTGGCGTGTTTAGCTTTAGGCATTACGAGAAATAACAGTTTTAGTCCTCGAAAAGTCCTTAAATTTATGGTTCATGTTTCTGTAAGAACCTGTCCTTCATTTCCTTTTCATAAAACAAAACAAAGTTCACTAACATTTTTATTTATTCATACATTAAAAATAAGCTTGGTAGGGATAGATCTGGCTATTAAAATTATAGGTATTGTAAGTCAAATAAATACCTATTATCAGACACCTACATATCTTCGTCACCATTGAGATAGCTTCCAACTTCGAAATATGTACCAGTCTAGTTCAGGTAGTTTTATTAGAAGTGGTAGCCTAAAAAGTGTCAAAATAATATGTTTCCTTCTTGATCCTACTCCATTATAGTAACACAATCATATGTGTATGTGTATGGCCTACCTGAACAGGTGATTATTAACTTACAAGAATTAGACTGGTTTTGAACACCATTATAAGTTTATGTGAATGAACATAAAATTGAGGCAATATGGCCAATACGACTCGCCAAGCTATATCTATTTATGAAAGAAATATATACATAATTCTAGAAACAAAAGCTAAATTTTAAATATAGGCCTGATAAAAAAAATATTAACTTACAAGAATTAAACTTATTTTGAACACAATGATAAGTTTATGTGGATGAACATAAAATTGAGGCAATATGGCTAATAGGCCCACCAAGCTACCTCTCTATGAAAGAAATATATACATAATTCTAGAAAAAAAAGTATCCTGCCGGTTGTTCGTATTCTATTGCTTGAGACTAAAGAGTTGGCAACCCTGATGGCTCCAACAGGCTAAGTGACATACCACACCGGCTGCGATCGGTTTTAGTACTGAATGCCAGGCCGAGCGGTTGTTTCATGCGTGTTACGATATGCATATCAATAAGATTTATTTTAATATTAAAGTGCTAAATATAAGTCAAAAATGAAGAGAAAAATTGAACAGGAGTGTCATGTTTTCAATGAACAGTGGAAAACAAAATACTTTTTTACTCAAGTAATTAATAAGGCTGTTTGCCTCCTTTGCCAGGACAGTGTGTTAGTGTTAAATAGTAGGTATAATATTAAGACTTCCGAATGTTTCCGACTTAACCCCAGAAGCGAGAAAGAAAGCAACAGATAAATTAATTCAAAATGTGTCCCCACAACAAAATGTGTTTAAGAGGCAAAGTACGAAACAAGAAGTAGCTACAATGGCAAGTTTTACTATTGCTCAAAAAAAAAAAACTTTTCTGGTGGAGACTATTAAACAGTGTATATAATTACACATAAACAGTATCCAGTACTTTTGCAAAGTTGAATACCGATATATATTTTGTGGAAAGCTAAAATCAATCAAGAGCCAAAACTTGTATTTTATTTTTCTCCATGATCTGCGAGTATTTTCAAGAATTGGTGACATTTTTAAAAAATACATCAGAAATTAAATAAAAATAAACCAAAATTATCATAATTTTCTTCTGAGTAGCCTACAATGGTTTACAAATGTTTAGATTTTATGTACTACACAAGAACTTTAGAGTTTTTAAGGTCATAAAGTAAGTTGGTAATACTGGAAAACTTACAACTAATCATATACTGATTCTGCTTCTCCCCCCCCCCCCACCCCTTTTAAAAGTCATTGTGCATTCAGGATGCTTAACAAAAACTTTGAATGGTGAGCAAACACATGACTCTGCATATTTAGTTTTTAAGGCTGCTACTCATACAGCCAACAGCACAAGGCTGAGTGTAGCAGAGCAGACCTGTTTGTCGAATGTTTCTTCCATAGCATCTGCTCGTACCTGTTTGAAGTTAGATAAGTCTAGTAAACCAGGGATACGAGCATAACAATATGCATTAGAGGGATATATTCTTTTATTGATACTCTGTGCTCATCATCAAGATTAAAAATAAACAAATTTTTGGATTTGAATGCTAACCAGGGTGTCTACAATCCGGTAAAACTGAAATTAGCAGGGTGCTTTTAAGTGGTTGAGAAAAAAATAGGAATAAGTTGAGAGTTGGGTAGATTATAAAAAAAAAAAAATCTGTGGAAATGTTGTTTACTCATATAATGAAATATAATAATCATTAAATCAGACAATTACAAATGTGATTCAAACTGTCTTTTTTGTTTGTAACTATGTAATATATTTTTTAATTTTACATTTCCTAGTACTGTGGTTTATGTTAATACAAATATAAAACCTTGTTTATTTAAATTTTAAATTTATAATAAGTATTCATAAAAAATTGGGTGGGAGGATGTGACATACTTTTGAGTCAGGAATTTTAGGAAATGATCAGGGAAAAAGTTAGAAATTTCATTGAGCAAGTTGAGTAGACACCATGCACTTAAGGGAGAACCCCCATACATTCTATTTTGGATCGAATCAGCTACCTTCGTGCTTGTAGAGAACTTCAATTCCATTTCCCCCTCTGTTAATTCAACTTTTCCACAGCTAGACATTTCGTTACCTGTAGGGTTGACTGACTGGCAGGTATACATTATTTCCAAAAATAGATTCCTTCAGCATAGCTTGCGGTAAACAATAAAATGTAGCGACAAAAAAAAGGAGAGGGGGGTTTCTCCTTTTTATCTCGGCTCATGTTTGGAAGGTCGGGTTTCTATTTCAAAATGATACATAGCTGTAGTAGTTCTCATTCAACAATCTTTCAGTTTGTACACTTGAAGGATTGTTTATAGGAAATGAACCAACATTCTTCTGACGAGGCTGAAAAAAAGTTAAATGTAATAACTATAAAGTGGAAAAAATACCCCCACTGCGTTTGGCCAGGTATACTCTAATTCTTGTAGGAAGAACAGGTTTATAAAATACAAATAAATACATAAAAAAATTGTGGTCAATGTTGATGGCATTTTACTTAATTATTATTATAAAGGTAGGCCTATTTATAATATCTATCAAAAGTTAAAGATGTAAATCACATTACTTGACTTATGAATGAATCAATGTAGTTTTACTAACATCTGTAATTGTCATTTACTCGTCTTACAATTAAAATTATAGTATACTCAACCTAAAGACAGTAAAAATATAAATTATATTAAGTAACATTTTACAATACTTTGCAAAACAATTGTGAAAAATTTAATACATTTCCATGTGTGTTTAATTCCCATAGTATTTACAAAGTCCAGTCCTTTAGTGTTAGAGAAAGAACTATAAATAAAACCAATGTGACGAACAACACTTCTTTATTTATTAATGAACAAAAATCTTTGTAAAGTGTCTAATCTTTAAAAATATTTATATCAAGTATCGGAAGTTAGTGATTAATTAATGTTGAAATGGAATCTAACACTATAAGATTTCCTTAAATGATTGAGGAATGCCAGGTCTCCACCGTGGTTCGGATTCCACGTTAAACTGTAGGTCCTTCATTTCATCTCACAATCACCCTACCATTACACATTAGCGTAAGTGCGTATAACCCGAACGGGTAGTAAGACGCGGTGCTAATAATAATAATAATACTTAAATGATTGAGTAATGTTTTGGGGGTTTCCTGTTGTTTACAAGTATCAAACAACAGTATGTAAAAGTGTAATTTAAAAAGTAGGGTTTTAAATTAAAATTAAATAAATTTTAGATCAAATCATGTCAACCATATAAGTTAACAATAAGAATAAATTGTAAACATAAATGATATGGATGCAATAGCGCTTTGTTACAATCGCATATAATTAAAGCAAATAGAATTAGCAAAGACAGGGTTCTTACAATTTTATCCAGCCCCCCCCCCCCCCCAAAAAAAAACTCATGGGTTTTATTAAAAATACCCACTTAAAAAAAAACACTTGTTATAATTTGAATTCAAAGCAATTGTCTAATTAATTTATCAAAGTAGCTAGTCTATTTCCCTTTTAATATTTAAAATATGATTAATTACTTTAAATAAAAATGTAGTAGATAGATTGGAAATGGAATTAAACATATTAATATAGGACTAAATCAAACTAATGTTATTGAATAGTTTAAAGAATACACATACAATTTAAATTCAAAACATTCTTTTCTAAGAACAAAATTTTACTAACATGATTGCATGAAAGTTTTATTTTAAATTTTGTAAACCAGTAGGCCTATCTATTTGTAATTCCTTAAAAAAAATTGATTTATAAAACATATTATTGTTAGTCCTAGACATTATTTCCTTTGTAAAGTAACAGACTAGGCTCTAATTAATATGTTAGAATGATTAGTTAACTCAAATAACATACATAATATCTTTAATCACACCACAACAAACCCAATAAAACCTAATATAGCCCAACTTCTTTTTTAAATAACTCTTTTTTTTTCAAGCCTGAGCTAAGAGCTATTCATTGACAAATATGTTTGGGTTGTGATCTTCCTCCTGCCCACAATTTAGGGTGTCCAAAGTAATGTATATACTCAATTGAGTTCGGTCATTTTCATCTTTATACAATTAATATAAAGAGTTAAACAAAACTCATCAAAGTAGGCATGTCTTTACTCGCAACACCATACTTTAAAATTAGCAGGATAAATCTTGCTTAAAGTATTTAGAGGTTTGAAAAAATAAATAAATGGTTCAGTGCACCACACATACATTGCCTTATGGGTTACTGACGAGAAATTTATGAAAATTTGATACCTAGTTGTAATATACAATGGAAGTAAACCAACTCTTGGCTAGTTACTAAATGAGAAAGTATATAAGATTGTGTCATACTATTCATTTTAATTTATGTGAAAATGTTTATAAAGTGTTAATTTTCCATTAATTTCTCACAATAAAAATACTATCAAAAATGTTTCTAACTAAAAACAAAATATTAAATTATTTTAGTAGATATAACATAGTTCTGAGAATTTATAAATGACAGCCTATTAACATAGAAAATTTAAGCATTTCCTCAAATTTAAGCTATACCACCAAAAAAAGAATGCAGAATTTATTTGTTGGTTCTTCCTTGGGTATTATATGCTTGTGTGTGTATGTGTATGTATATGTGTGTATATATATATATACATACACATACACACACAAGCATATAATACCCAAGGAAGAACCAACAAATAAATTCTGCATTCTTTTTTTTGGTGGTATAGCTTCAATATATATATATATATATATATAAATAAAAAAAGTGGCACACCCAAGAGAGGGAATACTTGGAATTGGTCTCCCCAAGATCACAGAGAAGGAAAGAACAGAGCCGCAGCCACTAGGTTAAAAATGTTGCACTCTTTTTCGGGGCCTTACTCCTTCAATGTTGTGATCGCTAGGTATGATCTCCAGTGACTACAGCATAATCAAGTGAGCATTTTTTAAACGACTCACTTTAAACTCAAATGTACTAGAAGGCAGATACAAAATATGAGCTCCTGTTGGCTGGCGGTCACCTAGCAAGCTTCAGGTAGCACCCCCCCTCCATCACCCCGGTTTCTAACCCCCCATGCCCCTTGTCATAAGTACCCTAATCCTGCCACACAAATAAGTTTACTCTTACTGCATGTTACAAAGAAAACTTGAAACACCCGCTGACCTTTTCTTTTTTTTTCTTTTTAACTAAGAGACTGGCTGTCAACTGCAATTATTTATTAAGGAGCACTTAGAAGAATTGCAGACGTTTAGAAATACCAATTTATTTAAGAAGGGGTTAGATATTTTTTAATATTGTTTTCATCAAAATGAGGGTGAAAGTTCTGACCAGTTAAATAGTTTAAATTTTAATTATAAAGTGTGTTTTAAATGTGTGATATCTTGTATAAAAAAATCCCACAAATTGTGGCCCTCTCAAAACATGACTATTTGATAGAGGAAGGCTAGATACCATATCGCGTGGCCACCAATGCAGGTCTATAATATCTATTTGATGCTATGTATTTAAATCCATTAATGTATACTTGAATAATTTAAAAACTGGTAATTTCCCGGTGTAAATTAAAATTCCCACACTCGAGTAATTAAAGTTAAAACAAAAATATAGTGTAGTTTTAAATAGTTCTATATGTTTCTGTTATTTAAAATTACATAGTAAACACTAACATTAAACTATTGTATTTTGTGTGAGTACATGGATGCAGGTTGGATAGTAATGTAAAGATATTGCAGACAAACAGGCAGGTCAGCTATGTCTCGCGGGAAGTTTGTTTGTGAATCCTGCCTTATCATTTTAGTTGAAAGTAGTTTTAAGAAAGTATAGAAATGTGTTTTGCACCTTTGAAGCATATAAGACTATGAATTTTGCTCATCTTTATGTAAATATACACTTTTTACTTTCTCTCGGCACCTTGTAAAGAAAAGTACTTTGCCCGTAAAAAAAATCCAAATTTTGATAACTGCAACCTCCTGAAACCGTAAAGGTGTTTTTTAAGTTTTGTTGCCTTTTTGTGTCTTTCTGGCTTAGAGCCGCACCTTTTTACTAATTGGGCTAAAAACTTAGTATATATGGTTTTATAAGGTTCCCCTGAGGAGTTTTTGGAGTTAGATATCTTCCCTTTTAAATTGAGGGTAGTTAATACTAAAGGTAAAAAAGGGGAGAAAACAAGCTATCTCAAAACCCCTATAACGTTTTTATTAAATTTGTATCGGGAATTTTTTTACATTAAAAAACTAATCATCCCATAAAATAATTTTAAGGGTAATTTACATAAGCTATATTGACAATTTTAATCATATATTTGAAAGTATTTGAGACACAAAAAAACTCAATATTGTAAGGTTGTAACAAAAAAAAAAATTTAAAAAAAAAAACCTTTACTGAAATTATTTTAATAAAACCAAATAGGGGGTGCCCATAAATTAAGTAAGGTTTTTTTAAAATTATTTTGCCCCCCTCACTCCCCAAATTTCCCTATTTAAAAGGGATCGAAGATTTTCGTCCCCTCTCTCCCCTTACAATCATCATAATTTTCTTCGATTTGGTAAATTTATTATTTTAGAAAAAAGGTTTGGGATGTGAAATTATAGAATACTTTGCGTAAAATTAGGTTTAACACAAAATAAAAAATGACATTTTGTAGTTATTTATAGCTGTGGGTCTATAGGAAATGAATCAGCCCCATCTATCTCATGGTGCAAACTTTTGACTCCGCGTTGTAAAAGATTTTTTTTTTTTTTTTTTAGATTTTGTTAGCCTAAACATTGATAAAACCCCTTAGTTAAGATGGTCTGCCCACCCCCAGGGGAAAAACGTAAAAAAAAATACTGATCACCCCCCCCCAAAAAAAGCCCTTCCCTAATTCTTAAAAGGGTTTTTTAAAATTTAGTCTGGGAAAAGCGGGAGTTTGTTTTTGCTTTTTGATGAAAATATGTAAAATATGAATAATGAACAATAGGACTTTTCTTGGATAAACCCCAAGGCTTCCGTACTCATTTTTGCTTCCAGGTTTTAAAGCATACCTTGTGGCCACACCTTTTTTGATCCTTTTTTGCCTTTATTCCAGCTGCCCTATTACACAAAAACAGGGGGGTATTTTGTGTATCCCCCCCTGCTGTTAAAGAAGCATGGAAAAATACTTTAAAACCCCATATATTGTCCCCATGATCCTTGTATTTCCCCCTTGGTGAGAATTAACGCTAAATTCCCATAAATATTTTCAGGTCACAAAATGCCCTACTGGTTTCTGAAGCTTTTTACTACCATTATGAAGAAACACTGCTTTGCGGCTTTTTTTGGGGAGTCTTTAAAGGGCCTCCCCTCATTCATATCTATGAATTTAAAACCCTCCCATCACCCAAGAACTTGTACAATAAACCAGGTTCCATTTTGATAAAAGTATGAATAAAATATATTTTTTGTTTTGAACCCTGAGAAAGAATTACCAGGAGCCAATACCCCAAAAGTCACCCCCCCCCCTCCCTTTGAGGAGAAACTGCAAATCACAGAAACCCGAAAGAAAAAAATTAAAGAATTTATACATGATGCCGCAGTATTTTAACCACCAGTTTGCAAAACTACAAAAAAAAGTCCCTTAAAAAAAAAAAAGTTTTTTGGGTGAAGGTTTGTCTTCTTTGGATCCTTGTGTTATTAAAAACAACACCTCAACGGGCCCCGGGAAGAGATTTTCTTTTCTTTTGGGGGAACTCAACCCTGCCAACATCAAAAATGATGTTCTGGTTTAAAACCCAAAAAAAGAATACTTGTTTTTTTGGGCAACCTAAAAAAATCTAGCTTCAAAAATTTTTCCCTTGTAAAACAGTTTGTGATGAATAGGACTTGACACTATTTATGGTGTTTTCAAATTTGGAAAAGAAAAACAAAAAAACTTCTTTGGGAAGAAAAAAAAGATTTGCCTTGCTTGCCCGCAT
>JBCFYV010008263.1:0-40316 GCA_039000515.1 Timema cristinae | reverse complement strand
GGAAACCCAAAAATTTTGTTCCGTTATTCACCTTGTTGTTGCCTTTTTTTAGAACGCGAGTCAAGGGAAACAGAAAAAAAAGAGTATACCTTTAAGTAAAGGGAAATTTAAATTCACAGAATTTTTTTTTTTCAAAAGAAGGGCATCATAAAATTTAGGGGAAATATTTTGTAGTGGGGGTAATAAAGTTTTTTGGTAAAGGAAAAGGATTTAGTTCTAAAATACATCCCAAATATATAAATACGTATTTGGGAAAATTTGGGGAATTGAGTGGGGAAACGGGCGTAAAACAATATGAATACACTTTTCAAAACATTTAACAAAACAATTTAAAGAAAGAAAAAAACCTATTCTCTGCCCCGAAAGAAATTACCAAAAAATTCCGCTTGTATATTCCCTCCCGTTTCAAAATGAATGCGGGGGGCCCAAACCGGGGGATTTAGATTCAAAAAAAATGTAAAGATGTTTGGGAAAAAGTTTTGCTTTAAAATGTTTTTTGAACCCAATTATTGTTTATGGATTTTCAATGTAATTTTTTTTTATTAAGTTTTAATTGTAAGTAAAATTTAAATTTTTTCCTTTTTTGACTTTAAAATGTAGCATTTGGTTAATGACAGAGTTTTTTTTAAATGTTTAAATTAAATAGTATTATTTTTTTCAATTTGAATGACGTAAAAATGCCGGTTTTTTTTAAATTAAAAAACTTTTTTATTTAATGAACAGGAAAAATTTGTTCCCTTTTTCGTTGTTTTCTAATTGACCCCAAATTTTAATCCTTTTATTAAACAAAAATAAGAAACTTAAAAAAGTTTTAATAAATCTTGGTTCGGATTATGATTTTAAAAACAAAGTTTTGAATGATTTTAAAAATAAATATTTTAACCAGTAGTTATCATGACTCAAAAATAATGACTGTCATCAATCGCCTTCTATAAAATTTTTAAATCGGGAAAAATCTAAATAATTCATAATCAGTTCACAAAGTCAACTTTTAAATTTTATTTTTTACATGAAAATCACTAAGAAAAAGGAAAAATTTAATTAATTATTTTAATAACACAAAGATTTTGAAAAAATTTGACATTTAATTTTTTAAAAATTTTTCCCTAATTTATAAGAAAAAAAATTTTTTAAATTTTGTTTATGTTTTCGAAAAAAAAAAAAGTAAATGATCATTCATCTAACTAAATTTGCTTTCTCAAAATTTTAAAATTTGGGTTTTTTCCCAGCAAGCCCACAATTGGTGATTAGTTGATTTTTCTATTTTTAAACATCTAAATGGAAGGAATGAAATTTTTTTACAAAAAAAACCCAGTCTGTATGATTCCAAATTTTTGCGCTTTACATTTTCCCTACAGAAAACTATTAAAAAAGTGTTTTATTGAATGGTTTTAAATATTTCTTAAATTGTATTTTTCCCTGTGATTGTGCAATGATAAAAAAAGTTGAAAAATGTTATTTTTTACACAATAAGGGGAAAATTAACCCAAGCCAAAGCTACAATAAAAATTTAAAAACAGTCCGAAAGTGTTAATGTAAAAAAAAAAAAATTTTTATTGGGAGTTCGGGGGTGGGGGAGTCACCCCCCCCCCCAATTTTTCCAAAAAAATACCCCCCCCCATTAAAAAAAAATTAAAAATCCTACGTGCTTGGAAAACCTTTTTTAGATTTTCTCCTGAATATACTATGTACTTTTAAATTTAAAAAAGGGAAAACTTTTTTTTTACACATTTATACAAATTTGAATCGTTGGTTCCCGAATTTTTGAAGGGTACCCCCAAAAATTTTCCCTATTTTGGGGGTACAGAAGATGTGCCGAATTTTTTAAAATTTTGGTCATTTTTAAGAGCCAGGGAAATAAGACAAACATTTTATGTTAAAAGTTTTTTTTTTATTATTTAAATTTTACTAAAACAAACGGAAATAGGGCAAGGTTCAAAAAAAAAAAAAAAACTTAAAAATTTCCTTTCCAAAACTGTTTTTTAAAAATTTTTTCCTTTTGGTTTACTTGGTCGTAATCTTTTTGGTTTTTTTGAGACTTAGCTTTTTAAATTGATTTGTTTTTTGTTTGGCTTTCCTGGGGGATAGCTGGAAAAGTGTAGTACGGGTTGGGAACCCCCCCCTCTGATAAAATTTGGGCCCAATACTTAACGCATCTTTATAAGATAATTGACTAATTCCGTTGGGGGGTAAAAATTTTTATTTTTTTTAATTTAAACCCGGGGTAGAATGATGAAAACTTTTTATTTATTTTAAATTTAGAGAATCATTTTTTAATTAATGACCTCAATTTTTTTAAAATACGCAGAAAAAGCAATGTATAAAAAATTTGTTTTACTAAAAGCAGTTTTAAATTGTTTAAAATTACTGGGAAAAAAAAGCAGTTTTTAAGTAGTGTACATTAGAAACTAGCAATCCCACCCGGCGTTGCCGTGATTCTTCAAAAATTTGTTAAAAATAGGCTAAAAACGAAGTAATTATAAATTTAAAAACCCCGCCTTCGGGGTGCATTCAGACCCCCTTCCATCAACCCTATGTTAAAATTTTTCAGATCTCTGCGTGCCATAGATTTGGTAAGCATCGCGAAACAAACAAAAAAAAAACACACAGGTAAACAATTCCTTTTTTATTTATTAGGAACAAAGCTTATTCAATGTAGCCTTTTATTAAAAACCATTTTTGTGAGCCTAAAACTTCAGGTGAGGCAGCCGACCGGTCTCTGCTTTGTTTGTCATTCAGAATACAGAAAACCAATCGACCCAAAGAGCGACACACTTCAGGGTAGGGAAAAGTAATAGAGTGGTGGGTTTTTTTCCCTTTCCCTCAAGCAGGTACTCAGTTCGAGAAGGAAAGATAAGACTCAAAAGGATTTTTGTCTTCTATTTGCCGCACCTTAATACTCTCCGGGAGAATATTTGGCGTGAAGAACCAATGACTTTGTAAGAAGGTTAAGTTCATGCTTAATTTGAGTCACTCCAGTCCTCCTTTTAATAGGTTTGCTGTGCTAAAACAAAAAATTATATATATAAAATTATATTAACTATTTTCCGCCTCCTTTGTTACCGGGGCCCCGGGATCCTATACAATAAGGTAGCAACAGGAATTTTGTTGCAACAAATTACTAGCAAGTTTACTACACACCAGGCCCCAAAGGGCACATACTCGAACCTAGATGAACAATACTATGAAAAAAGATTAGGTAATTTGCGCCAGGGAAGCTGTCAAGATTATAAAGGTCAGGTTACAAAGGACAAGATTTGTCTGTCAGTTTAGGTCATTAATGGACGGCCCAAAAACGGTATAAAAAATGTATTTATGTGGGGAAAGTTCTAATTAGGGTTCTAGGCCTTGGACTTATCATGGGCTGGCACCGCCAACTGGTCTAACCCAGAAAACATTAAAAACATGACCCATAGAATGTTAAAAATATATAAGGAAGGCATCAAACTCTCTCAAGGCTTATCACACATCAAGGTAGTTGAAACGCGAGCCACGCCAGATGGGCAGAAATGCCCCACGAGTTGAGCACTTCAAACTGGTTTAGAAAAGAAAAACTCAAACCTAATTAAGTATAACTATCTGGCTTGGAACAACCTGAACAGCCCCTTTCCCGACAGAAGGCCTTGCTGGTCAAACAGGATAAGGGGGTAGGATCATCCCTATTCCAAACCGCTGGTCTTAAGGACTAAGCAGAAAACATGTGAAGTGTAAAATAACTCCATTGCATGTAAACCTGTCCTTAAAAGTCGAACCTAAATAACATGAAAAGTAAGATGATAGTGGCTAATACTTTCAACAGGTACAATAACATCCCTAAAACTACAATCTAGCCCTAGAGACGCCCACTCCCCACAAAATTGAATGTTCAAAGTTACGGCTTGCTACTATCCGTCATCCGGGCTGTCCCCCGGCAGATCGTCCGATCCCAAGTTCGTATGTCGATAGAAAAAGATGTCGAACGTGTTGACTTTTTGACTGGGGATGTGAATTGTGTCTGGGTTCCCCCCCAAAATGTGGAGCTTTTAGTGGCTGAAAGTAATGAATCATGGGAAAAAATAAGGGGGGAGAATCCCTCTCCTTTGAAAAAAAACACTAGGCCCCAACCAAATATGCGCAGGCCACCCCCCCCACATTGCAGTCAGTTGTTTTTGTTTCTCTGAACATCAAGTGCAGTGCTGCGGAACAGCGAGAGCTGCCAACAATTCGATAGCAGCGTTCTTGTTCCATAATGTTTTCCCAACGTGGTAGTAACAAATGTAGATTACATTTTTAAATCTGTATATTAATGGGTACAAACTATATTCTTGATAATGATTTGTGCGCAGATTTAGGGAGTACAGCCCGTTGGTTAGCTTGTTACATAATAGGTTTCTGAAACCAAAAAACAAATAGCAAACTTTAAAAATTTATGTAAAATTAATTACTGTAAACAAAATGGATGATAAATACATTTTTAAAAAAAATATTTAAATTTTTATTCGTATTTGTACAGTATTTCTGAAAAAATGAATTGTATATCCTTTAAGTAAAGATTTTAGTCACCTGTGGGATAATACTTCACTATTTTAAAATAATAATGTTTATGCTATCATATATTTTAGAGATCACTGGTTGATTGTTTCTGTGTGTAGTGGTGGGTGTATTTCTTGGATAAAACAGGGTGGAATTTTTGCGGGACTTCAGTAAAGAATGTAGTAATACACTTTGTTAAAAAATTACAACTTAGTCTGCACACCATTTTAATGCGCAAGATAGAAAAAACCCTTTGGATTTGTATTTTTCTTTTCTATCTTAGATTTATTTGTTTAACTTAACCATTTTATGTGACTATCAGGATGTATTATTTATTGTGATTAATGGGGTCAAAGTTTGGAAAATCTGGCTGTTATAATATTTTCACCGTGTTCCCCCGTTGGAAAAAAACTCATTCCTACTAAAGTTTCTATCTTAGTGTTAACACGATTATTATTATTGTCCTCTGTGATCCAATAACAATCACAATAAACACTATAGGACTTATTGATTGTGGGTTATTTGTTTAGTTTTGCCTTAAAAAAAAAAACTATTTAATTATGGATTTAAAAAAATAAAAAAAAGAGCGTTGCTCTTAAATAACTATCGTGGATAAATACAAAAAACAATAAAACAATCAAAGCCTTTAAAACAAAAGCATTAGATACTATAACAATTTTCTAATTTTTTATTTTCAAGTAAAATTAAAAGAAAAATAAATTCTCTAACAGCAAGAAATGTAATGGGGGTTTTAAAAAACAAATATTGGAAAAGGGACAGTGAAAATCTTTGTTTTTAGGAAAAAATTCAGCCCAAGGTACTATATTGATGACAGAAAAGCAATGATAAATCAAGTTTTTTTCTGCCCTAACAGAACGAAAGCTACGGGCAATGTTGCCCCCTATTTTTAAAAGGGCCCCTTCGGGTGGATGAATTAAAATTTTTGTGTTTTGATAAACTAGGGGGGATGTCTTCCAAGCAAATTTCTTAAGTATTTTAGATGGCGGGGTCAACTTGAATCGCCCTTTAAAAGATTCTGATGTTTTTGGGATAAAATTAATAGCCCCAGGTTCAGTTTAAGGCCTAATTTATTAATTGACCCCGCAACAAACTCTTGACATTGATGTAAATATATGAGTGACAACGATCTTAAAGACGGCTGCAGTTGATGTCGAAAATGCTAAAATTGGTATCACCGAGCAAGAAGTTGGAGACCCTTCTCGAGGATTGTAATTTGAAAAAGGGAGGGGTTTTAAAAAAAAACATCAAAATAAAAGGAAACGCAAACACATTTCCAAAAAGCAACAAAAGGAAAGGTTTTAAAAAAAAAAAAAAATTTTAAAAAGAAGGAAGTAATGGACAAAATTGGGCAATTTTAAGGGGCCCAAACTATAAAAAAAATTTAGGAAGCAAAATAAAAAAAATTATTGGAAATCTTGGAGTTGGAGATGAGGGGCTCGTGCTATCCGAGGGACTTCTCAAAGGGGGACAACAAAGAAGTATCTAATCGTCAGGGGAAATCAAAAGATGTACAAAAACCTTACAACAGAATAACATTAAGCACTGGTTCAGCTTTTTTCCAAAAATAAAAACGAAGTTTATTAGATCATTGACAGTGAATCTAGGGAACGAGCTTCCAGACGCAGGGCAATTTTTGGAGGGTAAAAGCTCTAATTTTATCAAGTAACATTAGTAATATACAGGGAAAACAAAGAACAATCAATGTTATCTACAAATGCTCAGATAGAAAACAATGGTGGCTCAGAAAAAAAAAATAAATGACAAATAGTTACTACAAAATTTTAAACAACATTGCGGGGCTTAAAGTAACCTATATTATTTTTTTTTTGTATTTTGAAAAAAAAGAAAAAAACTCTCTCCCCAAAAGAAATAAGTTTTGGGCCCAACCAGTTTTTTTAAAAAAAAAGTGTGAATCTGACTTTGAGAGCATAGGGAACACAAAATTTTATACCCCCAAAAAATAGTAATCTTTCGTGTTTTTGTAGCAAACCCAAAAAGTTTGAAAATTACAAACATTATCCTTATATTTTGTTTGAAAAAAATCTTAAACCCTCTAAGATGAAACTACATGAAAAATTCTACAGACATCCATAAAAATAAATGGATTACCTGCCCCCCCCAAAAATTTGTCAATAAAACCCAATTAATGTTTAAAAATAACTAAGTATTTTGATAATAACTTACAAACCTAACTTTAAAACATTTTTAATATTTATTAAACCTAGGGCATTGGGAGCTCGAAAGCTCTTACCGCACTCACAAAAGCCCCACCTATCCCTATCTTAGCTAATTTCCCCAGTCTATTTTTACACCTATCTCTCTAGGTCCAGTGGTTTTTTTCCCATTGGTTTACCATTAAATACCTTGAACGTGGTTCTAGATATTCCCAGTCACATTCCTTTAATGTAGGCTATTTTCCTTGACACGTTGATGTATCAGTGTATGCTGAAGTTTTAATGAACTACAAAGTTTGAGTTGATTTCGGGAATTTTTTGCAGGTTTGAATGTGTCCGGGGTTTTTGAACATAAAAACCCGTTTTTGTGGCCCACACAAAAGGGAATTTGAGAAAGGTATTTTTTTAATTTCAAGAAATGAAATTTTGAAACCTTTTTCAAGCTGTCAAGAAAAATTTTCCAGCATTAAAAAAATATACGTCACAAATTTTAAAAGAAATCAAAATTAAATTTTGGGAAAAGTTGAAAAAAAAAAGTTTAAAAATTTTTAATGACTTATGTTTTAAATTTTTGGCAAGTCTTCCCACAATTTTTTTTTCTTTTTGAACCAAAAGTTTGCTGAAAGTATTTATGTTTAAAAAAAATAGTAAAATTTATGGGGAGTTGTTAATGATGAAAGCCTTTTGGGGTCCCATCTCTTAACCGCCTAATTAAAAACCCGCCCCTTTTGTACTAAAAAACCCAAAAAATAGGGTTCGGGCCTTTGTCGCATAAACCCCAGGACATTTTTTAATTTGGTCTTTCCCCTTTATTGTTCTTTTTTTGTTTTTAGCCTTTTCTTTACTAACTCTTAGAGCAATTTCCCCAAAGCGTTTTTACAGGTTCCCAAATATTAAACCATGTTTTTTTTTCAAAGTTTTTAAAAAAAAAGGATTTTGATGAAGTTTTTCCCTTTGTTTTTTACCTAAGAGAATTTTATATATATAAATATAATATAAAAAATTTTTAAAAAAAAAGACGGGTGGGGTATGGGTTCCCCTTATACTTTCATTAAACAAGACAGAAACAAGACAGTCTACACTTTTTAATGAAAAAAAAAGACTGGAGCAAATTTATCAAGTATTTTCAAATCCCAAAAACCTTGGACAAATTGTTCGAGAGGGAAAATTTCAGGATGGCCCAAAAAACATGAAAGATGTTTCTTCCAGAAGAGAGAGATTTCTATTACATTAAGTTAGGGAAACATATTATATAAAAAAAAAATTTTATTAAGTTAATGTGGAGGGGTATTTAAAAGAGACTTTCAAGTATTAGAAAGCACAATTTTGGCCATTTTGAACGTCCCCTAACAAAAATAAACATGATTTTTATGCTTTTTATAAATTGCTGCTAGTTTTTAAATGAGATTTTGTAAATTAATGGGTCGAAAATTCAAAAATTTCAATTAAACATTTTTTTGTACAGTAAATCTTATTTATTGTAATTAACTAGTAAAATTAAAAAATTATAACCCTAATAATATTTTTTTAATTTACTCGTGATTCCCCCCCCTCTTCTTTACTGTGCTCTCTTTATTTTGTAAGCAATGTTTGGCCCTATCTTTCCCTGGGTGCTTATGCAATATTTGAACACCCCAAATCAATAATCAATGGTATGAAACAAAGAAATTTCCCAAAAATAAATTTATTGACATAAAAAAACCTTAGTTTACCCCTTATGTTTTTTTGTTTAGTTAATACATATCAAGATAGAGCCCCCCGACTCTTTTGGTCACAGATAATACTGGTGAAGGTGTGTCAGCTTGGTTGAACTATATAGGGGTCATTGGTCACAATAAAAAGGCGAAGGTGTGCCCGCTTGCGTTGGAACTGATAAGGGGCTCATTGGTCACAAAAATACTGGTGAAGGTGTGTAGTTGCTTTTGGAACTATTTAAGGGTCATTGGTAAGTAATAGGTAAGGGTTGTCAGCTTGCGTTGGGAACGTTTAAGGGGCTCATTGGTCAAGATAATAGGCGAAGGTGTGTCAGCTTGCTTGGAATAGAAAGGGCTCTTGGGTCACAGATAATACTGGTGAAGGGTGTGTCAGCTTGCGTTGGAACTAGTATAAGGGCTCTTTGGTCAAGATAATACTGGTGAAGGTGTGTCAGCTTGCGTTGGAACTAGTATAAGGGGCCCTTTGGTAAAAAGATAAACGGCGAAGGTGTGTCAGCTTGCGGGGAACTAGTATAAGGGGCCATTGGCACAGATAAACGGTGAAGGGTGTCAGCTTGGGGGAACGTAAAAAGGGGTCATTGGTCACAGATAATACTGGTGAAGGTGTGTCAGTTGCTTTTGGCTAGTATAAGGGTCAGGTCCAGATAAACGGGGGAAGGTGTGCAGTTGCTTTTGGAACTGTATAGGGCTCATTGGTCAAATAATACGGGTGAAGGTGTGTCATTTGGGGTTGAAACTAGTATAAGGGGCTCTTTGGTCAATTTAAAAAACCGGGTAAAAAGTGTGTCAGCTTGCTTGGAACTAGTATAAGGGGTCATTGGTCACAGATAATATGGGAAGGTGTGTCGTTGGGTTTGGGATAGTAAAGGGGCTCATTGGTCCAGAAAATACGGGTAAAAGGTGTTCAGTTGCGTTGGAACTAGTAAAAGGGGGCTCATTGGTCCGAAAATCTGGCAGGTTTTTGTCGCTTGCGTTGGAATAGTAAAAGGGGGCTCTTGGTCACAGTAATATGGTGAAGGTGTGTCAGTTGGTTGAAAATATTTAAAAGGGCTCTTTTGGTCACATATAAATGGTGAAAGTGTGCAGCTTGCGTTGGAATAGTAAAAAGGGGGCTCATTGGTCACAGTAATACGGGCAAAGGTGTGTCAGCTTGCGTTGGGAACAGTATGGGGGCTAAAGGCACAGATAATACTGGTGAAGGTGTGCGCGGGTTTTGGAAATAGTAAAAGGGGGCTCTTTGGGTCACATATAACACGGTGAAAGTGTTGCTTGCGTTGGGAAAACTAGTTAAGGGGCTCATTGGTAAAGATAAACTGGTGAAGGTGTGTCAGTTTGGGGTTGAAAAAAAATAAGGGCTCATTGGCACTATAACACTGGTGAAAGGGTCAGTTTGGTTTTTGAAATAGTATAAGGGGTAAGGGAGTGTGTAATTTTTAGTATTTGTATGTTTGTGTCAATGCAAATGGGGTATCTTTGATGGAAAAGAGCTCGATTACGAAATTTTTTAATTCGCTCAAGAGTTCCATTTCACTCAAGCTTTAGTTCCCGTGGAACCTTCTTTAGCTCTATAAATGGAGCTTTAAAATGTCTATCTTTTTCATCGCTCATTGTCTGATGTCTTCTTTTACAACACACTCTTGCTAGTGCTTTATAAAGTTTTGTTTTTGGAGAAATGGTTTTTTGTTTTTTTTTTTTATCTTCAGCAGAAGATTTTAATTGGCGCCCCCACGGGTTCTTGTGTAGTCTCCCTTGTTTGTAGTTTTCTGCCTCCCAAATTTGTTGCGGGTTGTCTTGTTTGTATGTTTTGGTGCAAAAAGAAAATTTTTTTTTGAAAGTATTATAGTGTTTTCTTTCCCCAGCTGTACCCCCCAATATTCTTTCCTTTCTTTGTAGTTGAATACCTGTAATAAACCAATGTAAAAAAACAACAAAAGTGGTTGCAGATTTGTGTTAGGATGTATGCTGCTTTTTAAGAACAAGTGTGTGTATTTAATAATTACAGTGTTTACGGTTTTGGGCTGTACGTTTCCGAGCACATTTGACGTTCAATTGGTATAACTACCGGAAAAGAATTGTAAGCATTTTCCCCAAAGCTATGTGGTGTATTCTAGTTCCTATATGGTGGCTCCGCTAAAAGAACAAAAAGGGAAAAATGTAGAGGGGGTTTTAAGACCCGAGCCAATTTCCGAATGTATTGCGCCATAGATGGCAGCCATTTCGTATAATCAAACCCGCAGACAAGGGTTTCCCCTATTTTTAACTATAAACTAAACTTTTTTTTCCAAATTGTCCATCAGTTTGCGATTAAAAAGTACCTGTTTCCCTTGTGATATAGCGTACGCAAAAATCGACCCTTCCTATTTAAGAATCCGCTTCTGGACAAAGATTTACATGAAAAAAAAATTAACCTTCCAACAGAAAAACCATGGAAGGTAAGATGGCCTAGTTTCCTATGTATTCTTGAAGATAAGCATTAATTTCAGACAAATTGTTAGTCTTTTTGGATGAAAAACCTTCTGTTAAGAAAATTTTTTTCAATATCAGCTGTGTCTGCACGGCGGTATTAGAATGCACTTTTGGACCCCTTGCAAATAAATGGAAATTTTCCACGGGCCATTAAATATCAAATTTGAATATCACAAGACATTGTAAAAATGTGTCGTGTTAACAATTATGTGCAGCAAGAGACAGTTATAATTTCAAGCACCCCTTACACGTTGAGGGGTTTAATGACAAGCTCTGAATTAGTAAAAGGTGGTGGGAAAATGCGACAAAATCCGTGACAATTTGCAAGTTATTTTGAAAGCATGTTGGTGAAGTACAGGGCAAGTACATGGAAGTTTTATAAGTTGTAGAATGAACCCAATTTATGATTATTCATTTTAATCTAAGTGGAAATTATTAACTTATAAACTTTTTAAAATTTAAAATAAAAATAAAAAATTAAACCCAAGTACTATGGCTATAGAAAACATATTAAAGTTTTATTATTATTGTTTTATTTTAAATTAAATATTATTGAATAATTAATTGAATTATTTTCCCAAAATTTGAAAAAACTGCACTTTTATTTTTAAAGTTAAATTTAATATATATTTTTAAAAAAATAGTATCCCCTTTATACCCTGACTTTTTGAACTAAACAATATTTTAAAATTTTATAGGGTAAAATAAATCAAACTAAAAAATCCATTCTTCTCAAAAGGGATTTTTGTTAAAAATTTGGAATAATTTCTTCACAATGATTCCATGATTTTTTTTTTTTCTTGCATATTGCGGTATTCAGATGCCCGGGAATCCCAAACAGTGGTAATCTTATTTCACTAATAAAATTTCCACATCTAATCTCTAAAAAGGTTTGTTGGGTGACTTTTATAGTAAAAAAAATACGTATTGTTAGCCTAGCAAACACACGTGGTTCTTTTTTGAAAGATGTGCGATTTCTGCCTCCCGGGGGAACAGGCCCATTTAATTTAATGTATCACACGGGCAGCACAGTAGTAAAACAATGACGGGGATTGTGCAGGGCAGCAGCGCTGCAATTCAACTGCACACCTGTAAAAACACAACCATTTAAAACCGGTATCATAAGCAGCGCTGTAAATACTTTCGGAAAGGGACTCTTATATGCAATAAAAAAAAAAAAGTTATAAAAAAATATGTAAATATCTTAGAAGTATATTTGTTTTTGAGTTATTGCAGATTTTTGATAATTTGAAAAATATTTATTTTTTTAATTATCGGGACACTTTATATGCTTTTTTATATAATAAAAAAGTTAAAGTGGCACAATAAATACATAGGGACAATAAACATGCACAAATTTAAATTTCCGTGTGCCGACGGGTTTTCCCTTATGCAACCAGCATACTTCGGGGGGTTGCCATAATATGATGGGGTAATACTTTTATTGGAATTTCAAAACAGTTACATGAAAATAAAACAAGCTTTTGTTGGCAAAAATATTTAATTGCGTTGCTTATTAAAATATTAATTTCCTTCTCATTTCAGTTTTAAAAACTTAAACCATCTGTATTGTTTATATTTGTCTGTTTTATCTTCATAAATTTTTAATCAAATCATCCAGCAACATAATTTCCCTTCATTTGATGGAGGGGTTTTCTCTTTTTGTTTTTATCCTTTGGTAATTTTTTTGTGAAATTTTGGGGTTACAGTTTATTTTCCCTTCGTTTTTAAAGCTCATTCTTACTGTGCCATAACTTCAAAACTTAAAAATGTTTAGAGATTAGTGAATTGTGTATTGCCGGGCCATAAAAGGTTAGGACTTTATTTTTTGACATGATTCTACAAAAATTTGTTTCAAAACGATATTTTGTGTTTATTATGAAAGTGCCAAATTCACGTTTTTTGAAAAAAAATACCTATTTTATTTTTACAAATCACAATCAAAATTTACTAGACACTCTCCTCTATCCCTCTTTTTTTTTTTGTCCATCGTAAATACAATATTATATTGCTCACCCCAATGAGAAATTTCCCTGATTTTCAAGGAACAATTTATTAAAATAAAATAATGTTTATTTGTTCGGGTTTCCCAATTTAACAGAACAATGGGCCCCCTTGTCCAACAGTTCAAGCGGCCATTTTTTGTAATTTGTAGCTTTGTGTCAAAAAAAACTAAAAGCATATCAAGCCCATGCTTTTAAAGTTTAGCTGTTTTGACATTTTTACCTGCCCAAGACCAGAAATGACGAACACAAACTTACCCACATCCCCAAAAATAATGATGGGTTAGCTCTCGCACTCGCTAAAAGAGTGTCTTATTGTCCAAATATATGTGGGTGCTCTCAGCCCCTTGCTGAAAATGTTGCTATTGCCAAATAATGATGTGGTGTAGTCTCCCCTTTTGCTGAAGAGTGTTGCTCATTGCCCAAAAATAATGTGGTGAGCTCTCAGCACTCTGCTGAAAGTGTGTTGCTCATTGTCCAAAAAATGATGTGGTGAGCTCTCAGCACCGGGAAAAAAGAGTGTCTGCTCTTTGTCCAAAAAAAAGGTGGTGAGCTTCAGCACTCAGAGGTCTGCCATTGTAAAAATAATGATGGGGTGTAGTTTCCAGCACTCCTGAAAGGGTTCTCTTTGGTCCAAAAAATGAGGGGTGTAGCCTCAGCCTCTGCTGAAAGGTGTCTGCTCTTTGTCCAAATAATGAGTGGTGTAGTCTCACACCTGTGAAAGAGGTCTGCTCATTGCCCAAAAAATGTGTGGGTAGCTCTCAGCACCCTGCTGAAGAGTGTTGTCTTTGTAAAAATAATGTTTTGGGGTGTAGCTTCAGCATCGAGTGTCTGCTATTGTCCAAATAAGCTCAGAAAAAAACATCTTGTCCGAGCACACAACAAAAAGAAGTTGAATAGGCGACAACAGCTCAAACCCATTTTTGAAACACACTGAAATTTTTGTAAGGTAGAAATAGAATATTTAAGAATGTTAAAATTTTTTTGATAAATTTCATAAAAGTTATCAAAAAAGGGTTTTGTTTTAAAATACCAAACAAGTTGGAAAACTTATGTAAAAACATTAATAAATCTCATATTTTTAAGAAAAAGGGATCATTAACATATTTAAATTTAAATCAGGCTTGTGACAGAGGTAAATTGATTTTTATTTAGTCACTTTGATATTTTAATAATACCTTAAAATTTGTGAAGATTTTTTTATTTTTAAAGCAAAAAGAATAAGGGAAACTTGTGTTATGAAGATTGTAAAGGGTATTATTTAAATTGTTTTGTTTTTTTTTTTTTTGGGGTTTTGTTGGGTTTTGTTGTTGTGGTATGGTTTGGGGTGTTGTGGAGATTTAAAGGGGGGGGGGGATAGTTTAAGGGAATGAAAATTGGGGGGGTGGTTTACACCGTGTCGTCGGGTAAAGGAAAGGGGGTTTGGAATCGATAAACTTGCCGGAGGGGGATTGAACCCCCGGCCCCCCAAAATTCACCCTTCCCCCCTTTTGCCACCAGGCCCTACAATAAATGTTGATTTCTTTTATTTAATTTCCTTCCCTTGTGGGGCTGTTCCCCCTGTCATTGGTATTTTGTTTGACCCTCACCCCATTTTTCACGAAATTTTTATTTTCCTTTTTGTTTGGGGGGGCCCTACATTCTGAAAAATGTCACCCCTTGGATTTTTGGGGGTTTTGAAATTTTGTTTTAGGTGGACAGCGAGGGATTAGCAAAAAATTATGAAATCAAAACAAGGAAACTGGAATATTTTGTAAAAAAACCAAATATATTCAATTAAAAAAAAAATTTTCACCTTTTTTCAGGTGTTTCCCAAAAGGGTAGGCAAAACCCCGGCAGCGTGGAAAAAACCATTCATTCACCCAACCCGGGTTTCAAACCTCAATCTCTCAGTTATCGCAGTTCTTTTTAGCCAAAAAAACTCCCGACCAATGAGTTGAAAATGAAAACTTTAGCCCCTTCTTCGGCTCATAAGTATTTTTGAAAATCCTTAAAAACCCAAACCACAAACAACCCCAAAAGAACTCTCAAATAAAATTTTTTCGAAAAAAATTTTGAAATAACCCCAAAACAAAAAAACCCGTTGATGGTCAAAAAGTCAAGGAGGGGCCCCCCTTTTCCCCAAAAACCCCCTAGATTTATGCACCCCTTTGGGGCCCCAAAGATGTTTTTAGAATCTCCGAATTAATAGGCAATAAAAACAATTAATAAACTTTATTTTCAAAAATTTTATAAATGTATTTTTTGTTTGGGAGAACTTTCTAATTTTTACTGTCAAATATGGTTTATTAATCCCCCAAAAAATGCAAAAAAAATTTTATATGTATATATAATAATATGAATCAAAATAAAATAAAATTTATAAAAAAATATTTGTATTTAAATACAGCTATTTCCCCTTTCCACTGAGAGTTTCACTCTAATTTTCCTCCGGAAATATGAGGGCTCTTTAGCTTGCAGGGCGCCATTTGGGCACCGGATCCGGTTTCAGTTTCCAGGGACTAAAGGGATTGCCGGGATAATTTTCTATTTGTAAATTTTTTAATCTGCTATTCACGCTAACATGGTGTATCTCCCCCCAAACAACCCTTTTTTGCTGTTGATAGCCATGATAAAAGAAAATCTGTAATATGTGCAAACACAGTCCTGGCATGGGGATTGTGCAATAGGACTTCCATCTAATCAAATACAAAACTGAGGAAAAAAAATTATAGTCTCTTGTTGAATTGATTAGATTATTAGACCGGTCTTATCCTGTTCGGGTTATACTCCGAAGGGTAATGGAGGGTTTTTGGAGATGAAATGGGGCCCAAAATTTTAAACGGGGAAATCGAACCCGGGGAGGCCTGGCATTCCCCACAATCACAAGTTCTTGTCAGAGGTGGGGGGGTTTGAAAAATAGAAAATCTGTCCCGGACCGGGGATTTAACCTCGGACCCTTACCCCTAGACTTTTTATTTCCCAAATTTTGAAGGAGGTCTATCAATTTGTGTCAAAGAATAGATTAAAAATGTTGTGAAAAAAGGTTCAGGGTCTAAGGGAAATGGACAAATGGAGAATGGAAAATTACATTAACGCACTTAATGTTTGTATTAGTTCCCAAACATTTTAATGCGAAAAAGGGTTTGCAGGCTAGGTGGGTGGTTTTTTGTAGCGTTTTTGGTTAAAAAAAGTTCACACAAATTTTTAGTGGGAAACCTAAAAAAAAAACCCCTTTGGGTACAACCAAATGTTGAGGGCAGGATGAGGTTAAAATGTTTTAAGGGGGAAAACCCCCCAATACTAAAATACTTGTACTACTACCTCCTTTAAATTGATGGTGTTTTTTAAATGTTTTTTTAATTTTTCCCCCTTTTAAAATAAAGGTTGTTTGTTAAAAAAAGTCATTTTGTTCGAAAATCCAACCAAAAAAAAAGATATAAAATAAAAACTTCAACATTTTAAATAAATTTTATGTTTTTTTTCCATGATTACCCAAAAAACTTTTAAAAAATTTTAGGGCTCTTTTTTCAAAAGATTATCTCTTTGGCTATTTCCTGAAAAATTTAATTTTTTTTAAAAAAATATTAGAATATTTTTTTTTAATTAATAATTTGAACAAGGGTCATATTTTAAAAAAAACTATATTTATTAATTAAAAAAAAAACTAAGAAAATATGAAACATTTAAATTATTTCCCCCCCCTGCAAATTTAAAATACCTTTTCCCCTGAACGTTTTCTGAACCAGACATAAAGTGTTGTATTTTTTAAAAGAGAATTCATGGTTTTTAAATATGAGTCTACCAACCGGTTTGTGTTGGGTCTCGTGAACCATTTTCCCCACGCTCAACGACCGCTACCCCCCTCACAGTTCCTGAGGGTGTGTTGCAACTGACGTCCAAACGGTTTTCAAAAGACATTCTTCAGGAGAATAGTTTTAATGTTTTTGTTTTTTTTTTTACTATAAAAAATGCAATACATTTTAAGTAATATTTTTTTATTTATTTAGTCCATGTGTAAATTTTTTTTTTTTGTTGATATATTTGTGATAGTTTCAAAAAATTTATCAATTTTTCCAAAAGTAAACTAGTTTGAGACTTCTCTGCTATGGGCCCGGGGATTAAATCCTTCCCCTCTGACAATAGTGTATTAATCCAATTTGGGAAGTTGGGTGCCAGGCCCCACGGGTTCGGATCCCACGTTAAACTGTAGGTAATCCTTTGTTTTACAATCACCCAAACCATTGCACCTTACCCTAGTGGGTATAACCGAAGGGTGAAATAATAAAAAAATAATAAAATAATAATTTTTTTATTTTTAAAATAATAAAATATAAATTAAAAAACGTCCCAAAGGGGAAAAAAAACCACCACCCTAAAAAGTAAAAAAAAACTCCAAAAAAATAAATGAAATAGCTTTTTTCCTCGGTAAGTGTTAAATTTAAAAATGTATCTATATGAAATAAAGAGGTATTTAAATTAGCTAAAAATAAAAACATCTTCACCCCTAATAGTTTAAATAATAGAAATAATAAACACATATTTTCTATTTAAAACTTTTCTTTAAAAAAATATTAATGTTTTTTAAATGAAAGTAGGAAAAAAATTTTAAATTTTTTTTCGTAAAAAAATTTGTTTTCATAAAATCAAAACATAAAAAATATTTTAAGGATTTTTTTAATCCAATTATTCAATGTATCGATCTTTGGGTGGCGGGAAAATTTTCGGTCTATTTGGATTGCTCGTGCGGGAAATTCGGGTTCAAATCTCAGCCACGTGGCCGAGGGTTTTTTTTTCCCAAAGGGTTTTTACCCACACTTACTTTTCAAGCAAAGGGAAAACTTTTTCTTTAAAATTTATATTTTCTTTACCTTTTCCCGATATTATGATTAAAATTTTATAAAGAGGGATAGTATGGGGCCGGATTAATGATAATTTTTTTGGTTTTAAAAAGTATTAATTTGTTATTGAATTTTTTTTTGGGGGAAAGGGAACGGGTCCAACTACTTTTTTTTCTTTTTGTATTTAACGTGCGCTTTCTGAACCAAATGATTAAAAAGCACACGAGAATTTTTAGAGTGAGAAAAAAAGGGCCAAACAATTTTGCCGGGAAAGGTATTTTCACAAACCTTACGGGTTATTTTTCTACCACAATCAACGGGGACCTGGCTTTACTTTCCCTCCAAAAAAAGTTATGCTAGAATTTTTATCATTGAAAAAAAATCCTTTGCCCCCGGCGGGTTTTTAACCCAAAAAACCCCGGGCCTTAGGCGAGACTTTATCCAAGACAGTGAAAGTCGACCAACTCTAAAATAAAGATGCGCAACAAACAAAAAACCAAATATTGTTCGATAATAGGAAAAAAAAATTCAAAAAAATCTTTCTGGGGGCACTATGATACGAAAATAAATAAAAGTCTCATTTAGTCACCTATGGCAACGGCAGATGGGGGTTCAATTGCAGCCGGTCATTCTCGAAATATTTTTTCTAAATGTTATTATTTTTTTCTATAGAAAGTACAGGACTTTTCCCCCTATATTCTACCTTCATACCCCTACCCTTTAACGGGAGTAAATTTGTATGTCCAAAAAGGGTTTAGTAAGGAAATAAGCAAAAAACTAAAGTCGAAAAAACGTCGAGCAGGCCCTTATCAGGTGCTGTCTCATATAGGAGCCGGGAAAAACCTTACAAAATGCCAAAATAGCATTTCTCTAATTTTATGCATTTTTTTTAATCTGCTATTGTTTTTTTCATTAAACAAACTTTACAAAATAACAACTTGGGGGTTTTTTGAGTGTAAAATCACCACTCCCTTTTGATTAGAAAGATTAAAATATTAATGTCAATAGATATATTGATTTGTTTATTTCTAGAGAATTTTAAATATTTTATTGGTATAAACTCTTAGGTAAATAAAAATTTTTTATGGTTATTTAAAAAAAGAAAACAAAAAGATTAGGGCCAATGTTAAAGGGTGTTAAATTAGTGAAGAAATTTTTTTTAAATAATGTTTTTTACCATAAGTATAAAAATTTTTTAAATAGTATTATTATTATTATTTACCCCCACCGGTTTTTATACCCGTTGGGTTACCACTTACGCAAATTTTTTTTTGGGTAGGGGATTATGAGAAAAATAAAGGACCTACAGTTTAGCGGGAATCCAACCACGGGGGCGCGGGCCCCCCTTTTCACAAGATGTCTTGCAGGGGGGTTTGGAAGGGGTTTGGAAATCAGATAAATCTGTCCCGGGGCCCCGGGTTTTGCCCCCCGGCCCCCAGACAGAAGTCTGCCCCCTTACCCTAGACCCCCCGGTTCCCAAAATGTATATGGATTAGTGTTAACATATTGACAAATTTTCCTTTTTAATTTATTGTTTTAAAATTTGTGCATTTTATGTTTTTGAAAGATCAATTTTGTGTTGCAACTAAAAATTTGTTTATGTTTCATTGTTTTGGTTTTTTGACAAATGCTCTCTTTTTTATTAATTTTTTAAAAAAAATTTTATTTAAGAAATTTTTTTTTGTCCTACATGAACTCATTGTTAACGCTCGATTTATTTTATCTGCCCTAACTTAAAACTGTCCAGAAAGCTAGCATTTTTTTTGGAAAATATATTTTGGGTTTTTACTGGGGAGGGGGTAGAGAAGGTTTTCAATAAGGGTTTGGGGTGGAATCATCACATTTTTAAAATTTTTACTAGCAGGCTGACCATTCTTGTATTAAACAAATTTTCAAATTGGACGTTCAAAAATGGTACTTGATTTTAAAAAAGAAATCCCAGTAATGGAAAATTTTTTTAAATTTAGTAGGGGTACAATAAATTTTAAATTTTACTCTTTTTTTTGGAGAGCCTTTATTTCCCAAATTTTTTTTACCAATTTCGTTTTTTTTTTTTCCCCCCTCCAAGTCCGGAGCCAATTTTTTAAATTTATTTTGTAAATTTTCCTGTTTGAAGGGTTTTTAAAGAATTTTTTAAATTTTTTACCTATCTCGAAGGGGTTGGGGTTTTTTCAACAAACCCCAAAAATCATTTTTGTTTTTATTATATTAATAGCATGAAGTAAAAAATTTTGCCCAGGAGAAATGTTTGGGTAACAAAAAAAGATTAAAAAGGGTAAAAGTTACTCAATTAATTTTTAAGGGTTATGTAATAAGTTAAAATAAGGTTTAAGTATATAAAAAGGGGTGCAAGGGAAAAAGTGAGGGAAAAATCATTTTTTTTTGGTTTCAGGGGGTCATGAAACGTTGACCATTATCGAAAAATTTCGAGTTTGATTTTTTTTACACTCACAAAAAAGTAAATATAAATCGTTCTTGTATTTATTTTTGTTATTTTTTTAAAAAAGAAATAAGGTTTTGTTTTTAATTCAATATTTATCTGGCTTTGGCCTTGATACAATATATGAACTAGTATGAAATTTGCTTATTTTCATTAGAAACTCAGGGGGGTTTTTTTTGTGAGACTTTATCTTTTTGAAATATGAAGGTAAAGGGTTTTAAAGGTTTTATGATCAAAATTTAAAGTTTTTATTTTAAAAAAATAATTAAAGTATTTTTTAAACTGTATTTTAGTCTTTGGGGGAGACAAATTCCCAGTTTTTCCTTCTTTGGTTGGCCATAAACCATATTCATAATTTAAAATTTTTATATAATGGTAAATTTTTAGGAAAAAAAACATTAAATTTGATATCTTTTTTTCGGTTTGGGATAACTTCAATTTGAGGAAAGAAAATTTTTTGTTAATAGGCTGGTTTATAAATTTCAGCTAATTTTATTTTAAAAAAATGATTTTTTCGCCTTTTCTTTTTGAAGTATTTTTTTTGTGATAAATTAAAGGAAAAAAATCTTGTAAAAATTTTCACGAAATTTTGTTAGTTTTTTACCCAAAATTTACATCTTTTATATTTATAAAAAAAAAAATTTTTAACTTAAATTTTTTTTTTTACATTTGGAAACAAATTTTTATAATTGTCGCCCTTAACCATAAAGGGAAGGTTTTGTGCGGTTTCCCTGTACAAATTATTTTATTTTTTCAAACCCCCTAAACCTTTAACAAGATTGTTGCTTTTTTTTGTATGTGTTTCGATTAAAAAACAAGCCTACTTTGATGAGTTTTGTTTTTAAACTTTTTATTAATTGTATAAAGCCGAAAATGACCCAACTCGATTGAGTTAAAAAATTTAAATTTGGACACCCTTTGCTTATAAATTGTGGGCAGGAGGAAAAATCAAAAACAAAATGTTTTTGTCCTTGTATATTATGTGTGCGTGGTGTTTTTAATATCATAACAAACACACAACAATTGATCAGAAGTTTTTTTTTTAATTGTTTAACTTTTTAGAAATTTAAACCATTTATTTCATGAATAGTTCTTTTCAGGCTTGAAAAACTCCGGGCTATTTAAAAAAGAAATTGGGCTAATTCGGTTTTATTGGGGGTTGTTGTGGTAGTAAAGTTTTTATTATGTTTGCTAAAAATTTTATTCTAACATATTTTAGTGCCTGGTGTTTTTTTTAAAAAAAAAAAAAAAATCTCCCGCCTAGGGAATAAAATTTTTTTTTTTGTTTTTTTTAAGGGAATTTTAAACATAAATTGTTAACCCAAAAATTCAAATGACTTTAGAAAATTTTTTAGTAAAATTTTTTTTTTACAAAATTTTTTTTAAAAAAGTGTTTTTTAAAAAAGCAATTTAACATTGTTTGATCTGTCCCTTTTTTGATGTTAATTCCATTTCCAATCAATCTACATTTTTATTTTAAAATAATTAAAATTTTTTAAATATTAAAAGGGGGAAAAAGACTAACGACTTTTAAAAAAAATAATACAATTGCTTTTGTATTCAAATTTTAAAAAATTTTGTTTATTTTTAAAAATGGGGTTTTTTTTTTTCTTAAAAAAACCTATTTTGGTTTTTTTTGGGGGTGGATGAATTGTAACAACCTGCTTAGTAACTCTACTTGCTTTAATTAAATGCAATTGTAAAAAGAGCTATTTCTCCATTTTTATTTACCTTTACATTTTTATCTTTATTGTTAATTATATTGTTGAGTGACTCTTATAAATTTTTTAATTTTATTTAAACCACTTTTCAAATTTCATTTTTACATACCCTTTTTTGAATTGTAAACAATAGGGAAAACCCCAAAAAAAAAAACATTACTCATATTTAAGAAATTTATTTTTATATTTCATTTCAACATTTGTTAATCATAACTTTCCCAAAACTTAATTTAAAAAAAATTTTTAAAAATTAGAACTTTACAAAGATTTTTTTTTATTAATAAAAAAGAAGTGTTTGTTTTTCATTAGTTTTATTTATAGTTCTTTCCCCAAAGCTAAATGCTGACTTTTTAAAAAAATATGGGAATTAAAAACACATGGGAAAGTATTAAATTTTCACAAAAAATTTTGTCAAATACAGTATTGTAAAAATTTTTTCTTAAAATAATTTAATTTTTATTGTCTTTTGGTTCAGTTACTCTAATTTTGATCGTAAGAAAAGTAAAGAATGTCCAAATGTAGTAAAAAATCATTTATTTTTCATATCCAATAAAGTAATTTACATCTTTTCTTTTGATTATTTATAAATAGCCCACCTTTTTAAAAAAAAATAATTTAAATAAAAGCATCAAATTTTGCCCCCATTTTTTGTTATGTATTTATTTTATTTTTTTAAAACTGTTCTTCCCACAAGAATTTGAGATACAAGCCAAACGCATTGGGGGGGGTTTTCACTTTATAGTTATCACATTTCTTTTTTTTTTACTCCCTGTTAGAAGATGTTGGTTCATTTCAATAAAAAAACCCTTTTTAATTTTTAAAATTTTTTAATAAAATCCCTTTTATTAATGTTAAGTAAAATAAATTGTTTTATCCAAAATAGTTTAATTTTGGTCTATTTTAATTATTTAATCAAACAATTTAAAAGATTTACCCACATTTTAATTATTGGACCTTTTATTTTAAAAATTTCAACTTTCCAAATTTGAATTATTTTTTGTAAAAATTAAGCATAATATTAAGGTTAAAGCCTACACCTTAATTTAAAAAACAAAACTAATATACATTTTGTAAAATAAAATTCATATTAATATGTGTACACCCTGAAATAATGTTGAATGAAAAATACTAAGCTATGTATAATTTTTTAGGTGAACCCAAAACCGGCCCTTCCAAACAAAAAAAAGAACCGACCCTCTAATTCTTTTTCTCGGAATCATTTTTAAAAAATTTATACCCGCCGTCTAGTCAAACCCCACAGGGACGAGTTTCTAGCTGTACCAAAAGGGGTTTAAAGAGGGGGGAAAAAAAGGAATTAAATTTTACAAGCACGACGGGGAGCGGATTTTAAAAAAATAGAAGGTATGGGGTTCCTCTTAAGGAGGTTGGGGTTCAGAATGGGTTGAACTTTGGTTCCGGACCCCAAAATTTTATTCTCAAGCCAGAGCTTTGTGTTCCTTTAACAATGGTTTTTTAAAGGGTCTGTTCAAGCCGGGTTAGAAATTTTTTTTAAAATTTATCTTTGTTGAAAAATTATTTTTTGAGTGTGGTTAATCAAATCCCCGTATTTTAAAAAAATATTTGTGGGGTTAATAAAAATTTTTTATTGCTAGAACATAACTTTAATAACATGGTTTTTCATGAGGGTTTTTTAATAATGATCAAAAGTTCGTCAACCTCGGTGTTTGGGGTAAAGTGTCCCCTCAGGGTGTTCACAGGTTCAAAAACCCGTTGATGTCAACGAATTTTTCTTGAGCGACAAAAACTGAATATAATTCCTTGGGAAGGAAAGTAAAAGCCGTCATTCCATTTTGATTGTGACGTGTAAAAAAAATCTGGTAGTTTTGTGAGTTCTTTCCCCGAAAAAATTTGCTCTTTTGTCTTTCATAGAAACTATGCAATAAAATAAAAGGTTTAGAAAAATGCACGTTTAAAAACCTCAAATACATAAAAACAAAGAGTTTATAAGCAGGGAAAATGTTTTATATAATATTTAAAAATAAAAGAATGTCCCCCAAAAATGTAAATTTTTAAAAAAAAATTTACTATGCAAACAACCAAAAAATAAAGGGACAAAAAAAAAAGTTCAAACTATTTCCCAAAATTGGTTTTGGTAATACCATTTCATTTTGTTAAAACTAATGTGAGTACATAAAAATTTGACAAATTAAAATTTTTCTTTTTAAAGAAAACCCCCCCGTTTTAAACAAATGACCAATATACAGATGTTTGTTTTAAGAGTTTTAAAAATATTTCAATTCAAATATATTGATAAAGTGAGGGTTTTTTAAACAGTGACTATGAAGATTGGTTTCATAATTAGTACTTCAAAATTGTTTAAGTTTCTTTATTTATAATTAAATTGTAAGATATAATTTAAACAAAACGGAATTTTGAAATAATTTTAGCTAGCAACAGAACAAGATAAATAAAGGAACTAAAAGAATCGAAAGTTAAAAACGACTGATAATGATCCATAAAATTTTAAAGATATACACTAATTTGAGAGTGATCATAGCGGGCCCAACCAGCTCGCACGGGATGGGTTAGGAAAAGAAAAAGATGCAAAATGCCCAAATTTTTGCAGTGCATTTTGTTTCAAATGATTGCTCGATTTTTTGGAGTGCGATGGGGGACAAAGTTTTTGTTAATAACTGAGTATGCTTTAAACAGAAAAAAAAATATGTCACATGTAGCGTGGAGCCATTTTAAATTGGGGAAAAAAGACCCTTTTAATGTAGTTTTTAACCCAAAAGCTTTAAAATTTTAACAAAGTTCTTTGTTAGGAAAATCTATTAACCTTTATCTACTTGTTTTATCATAAATGATCCCCGCGCATAGGTGTGTGTAAAAATTCGATTTCGAGCAGATGTCCAGAATTTATGGGCGGCGACGCTGCTCTTAAGGGGTTCTTGATTCAAGTACATGCCCGACAGGTGACAGTGGGCGTGATTTTTTTAAATATATCAAGAAATATAAAATATGTTCGCCACAACGTTCATTAGGGAAAAAAAAAATTTTTTTTTAAAAATGGTGTCAGAGAAAAAAAATTATTGCTTTGTCCTGTGAAAACAATTTAGGTCATTTTAAAAAAGACTAGAAGGTACATTTGGGTTTTTACTAGTACCACTTAAAATTGGCTATATGTGTAGCTAATAGTTTTATAAGATTTATAACAAATTTTACACAAAAACATTTTATTAAAAGTGTTTTAGTCATATGTTTTTTAAGCCCCAAATTAAATTCCCTTTTTAAAGATTTTTACCATTAAATAGGGGCCAATATTAGTCCCCTGGGACATTTTAAAAACCTTTTAATTTAACTAAATTTATGATGCTACATAGATTCAAAGATTTTTAAACTGGGGTGTTCTTTACATAAAAAATTAAAGAAATACTTGAAAAAACCAAACCTAAATCAAGCTATTGAAAAACCATTTGTTTAGTGTGAAGTAAAACTTGAATAGGGATAAAAAGGATTTTACCAGGTCTAGGCAAGTTCGAAGATTCAAACCCAACTTTTGCCCAAAAAAAGTCTAAAGCAAAGCTGATTTATTTTTATAAAAATAAGTCTTATTAGAGAAGACGAATGCCTCCCAACAAGTATTGTGCAAGTAAATTCAAATTTTGAAAACATTCAAATAAAGAAAAAAATCTTGAAAGCTTAAAAAATACTTCCTTTTTTCAATTTGATTATTCTTTGTGTTTGAAGCACTTGAGTATTAAAACAAATGTATATATTGGTTGGTTACATTGTTATTTAGTGGTTTTAAAAACATTAATTTGTTTAAATACTATGTTTGTGTGACACAAAAGGGTATTTATTATGTTATTAACAAATTTTTAAACATTTTAAATTTCCCAAGAATGGGCACAACACGAGTGGACAGAGGATGGACAAACCGAGTGGACGAGGGATGGACACAAAAGGTGGCAGAGGATGGAAAAACAATGGAAAAGAGGATGGACACAACCGAGTGGCAGGGGTGGACACAACCGTGTGGAAGAGGATGGACACAACATTGGACAGAGGATGGACCAACACAGTGGACAGAGGGTGGCCAAACGGGTGGACAGAGGGTGGACCAACACGTGTGGACAGAGGGTGACCAACACGTGTGGAAGAGGAGGCACAACACGTGTGGACAAGGTGGGCACAAAACGAATGGACGAGGGTGGACACAACCGATGGACAGAGGGGGGACACAACACTGTGGCGGGGTGGAACAAAAACGTGTGGACAGAGGGTGGCCAACCGAGGGACAGAGGAGACCAACACGAGTGGACAGAGGGTGGCACAAACGTGGGCAGAGGATGGCACAACACGAGTGGAAGAGGGGTGGGGCAAAACACGAGTGGACAAGGATGGACACAACACGAGTGGGCAGAGGGGACAAACCCGAGTGGAAGAGGGTGGACACACCAAAGTGGCAAGGGGGTGGGCCAAACGAGGGGCAAGGGTGGACACAACCGAGTGGAAGAGGGTGGAACAACACGAGTGGCAGAGGGTGGGGCACAACACTGTGGGAAAAAGGATGGACACAAAAAGGTGGACAGGGGTGGAACAACACGAGTGGGCAAGGTGGAACAAACGGTGGACGAGGATGGACCAAAAAGTGGACGAGGGTGGGCAAAAACGTGTGGACAGAGGAGGACACAAAATGACGAGGTGGACACAACAGAGTGGGGAAAAGGGGGAACCAAAAACCCCCCAGTGACAAGGATGGACACAACACGTGTGGAAAAAGGGATGGACACAAACGTGGGGACAGAGGATGGACCAAAAGTGGGGGACAGAGGATGGACCAACCGTTGGAAGGGTGGACACAACATTTGGACAGAGGATGGACACAACCGGGGACAGAGGATGGAACAACACGAGGGACAGAGGGGGGGACACAACACGAGTGGAAGAGGGGGGACACAACAGGTGGACAGGGGTGGAACAAAGTTGGAAGAGGGGGAACAACCGAGTGGAAGGGATGGGCACAAACGAGTGGACAGAGGGTGGACACAACCGAGTGGACAGAGGATGGGCAAACACGGTTTGGGCGGGATGGACACAACACGGTGGACAGGGATGGAACAACACGGGGACAGAGGGTGGACCAACACGAGTGGACAGAGGGTGGACACAAAGAGTGGACAGAGGGTGGAACAACACGTGTGGACAAGGGATGGCAAAAGTGTGGCAGAGGATGGGCCCCAAACGAGTGAAAGGGGTGGAAAAAAACGAGTGGACAGAGGATGGGGCCAACAGGGTGGACAGAGGATGACACAACACGAGGGAAGAGGTGGAACAAACGATTTGGGCAGAGGGTGGACACAACCGAGTGGGAAAAGGGTGGACACAAAAAGGGGAGCAGAGGGGGGACACAACACAGTGGACAGAGGATGGGCCAAAACTGGGCAGAGATGGGCACAACACAGTGGACGAGGGTGGGCACAACACGGTGGCAGAGGGTGGACACAACACGATGGACAGAGGGTGGGCCAACCGAGTGGACCGAGGGGGGACAAAAACGTGTGGACGAGGATGGACCAAAAAGAGTGGGCAGAGGGTGGAACAACACGAGTGGGCGAGGGTGGGCACAAACACGGTGGACAGGGTGGACACAACGAGTGGACAGAGGGTGGGGCCAACCCCCTTGTGGAAGAGGGTGGGGCAAACACGTTGGGGCAGGGATAACAACAAGGGGGACAGAGGATGGACACAACCGAGTGGACGGGAGGACCCCCAAAAACCCTGTGGCAGAGGATGACACAACACGATGGAAGAGGATGGACACAACACAGTGGACAGAGGATGGGCACAACACGAGTGGACAGAGGAGGGGGCACAAACGAGTGGGGAAAAGGATGGACCAAACGATGGAAGAGGATGGACACAACAGTGTGGAAAGAGGTGGCCAAAACACAGTGGAAGAGGGTGGGAAAAACACAGTGGACAGAGGGTGGACACAACCGTTTTGGGGAAAAGGGGTGGACAAACCGGTGGACAGAGGGGGGGACACAACCCGTGTGGACAGAGGGTGGACACAAAGAGTGGACAAAGGTGGAACAAAAGAGGGACGAGGGTGGGCAAAACACGAGTGGGCAGAGGGTGGACAAACAGTGTGGAAAAGGGGTGGCAAAAACGTTGGACAGAGGATGGACACAACACGTGGGAAGAGGATGGACACAAAAGTTTGGACAGAGGATGGACACAACAGTTGGACAGAGATGGACACAAACGTGTGGACAGAGGATGGACCCAAATGTGGACAGGGATGGACAAACACTTGGGACAGAGGTGGCACAAAAGGTTTGGGCAGAGGTGGCACAACACGAGTGGACAGAGGGTGGGAAAAAAGTGGGACAAAGGAGGACCCCCACTGTGGACAGAGGAAATATTTGTAAAACAGATAAAATTACAAAATACTCAGAGTTTGTGAGAGACATAGCAGTTATACAGTTTGTAGAAGTGGAAACATTTTTTCCTTAGAAATAATCCCCCAATTGGTTCACTTTTATTTTTTGCCAAAATATTGTTTTAAAATGTTATGCCCTTGGTTCCCTGTAAGTAGCAAGCTTACTCGGGCATTTCCCCTATGGAATAGCCTATAAATTTTGGGGCATATTTTTGTCCCCAAAAGGTAGACGCTAATTTTTTGGATAACTGATTTTTCATCATAATCAATATATTTTAATGTCCTAAATTTTAAAATTATTTATGCAAAAACCATTAAAGTTATATTATTTTAAATAAAATAATTTCAATAAACATTAATGGTTTATATTTTTTTTAATGTAGGTTTATTTTTTACAGCCAAAAATTAGGCAAAAAAATTTATGATTAATAAATTAATGGTTTGTACACCAATGAGAATAATTTTTTTTGATCAGATGAAACATTTGATGACCAGAACAAGGGGACAACCCTTAAAAATTTTTAAAGTTCAAAAAGGAAAAAAATTTAATAAAATAAAAAATAATAATTTTTCAATACCGTCCCCCATTTAAAAAGGTCTCTCATTGATAATATATAAAAGAGTGAACCCAAAAATAGTAATAAAACAAATAGTTAAAAATTGAATAAAAAAAATTGAATGAAAGATAAAATAATTGTTTTTTTCCTTTTAAATTTAATTCCATTTCTATTTTAACCACAAACACATTAAGCAACCAATGTGTTTGCAATGTTTCAATTAATTTAAAAAAAAAAATTGAACATGGTAGCAAAATTTTGTGTTTTTTTTTAAATATTAAAATATGTTTTGACTACATTTCCCCGTTGATGGTATTTTTGGTTGTTGGCCACACAAACTCTGTATCCAGGGAGCTTCAGGTGAGAAAGACAAGATGGACATGAACGAAAAAACCGCGGTGTTGTATTGAAAAACAAAATGTTTTAAAAGGTTGTGCTTTATTTATTTTTTTTTTGTTACTGTATTGAATAATTTTCAGAGATCCCCTAAATATTTAAATTGCGATTCCTCATCAATGAATGTAAGAAGTAACCCGATGTTTTTTCTTTGGTGACGCTTTTGGACAAATCCCTCTTATTTCATTTGTGTAAACGTAGTTTTACCCAATATGGCGCACTGTATTTGTAAAAAATTGTATGATCAAAAAAGAGTATTTAAATTTTGTTGTTTTTATGTTGCGTACCAAAACTTTGTTTTTGAATGTAGTAGGTATTTGGGAAATATTTGCATAAAGTTGGCCAAAAAAAAGAGTTAAAAACAAAACATTACAGATACACTTTAGGAAATTGTACATTGTTTTTGATTTGCTTATAAAAAGAATTAAATATTAATTTTTAAAATTTTTTTGAACAAGGAAATTTATTTTTTGTTCCAATGTGTGTGTGGGCTTAAAAAAAAAGGTTATTTGAGTTGGAAGTCCTTAACCCCCGAGTGGGGGCGTAATACTTAACACAAACGGCACTTTTTAAACCCCCCTTTATTTTTTTGGTTAATTGATACATGCACGAAAAGAAATCTTTTTTTTATTTTATGTTTTATTTTAATTAGATCCATTTAAATTAAAATATCTTTGATAGTATTTGGGATTTTTTAAAAAAAATAGGAAAAGCTTGATATTTAGCAAAAAATTTTTTTGAAAGTTTCTACTTAGTATTTCGTTTTTTGTAAATATGGTTATTATTTTGCTGTTTGGCAGTTTAAGTTTAAAGGATTTAAAAAAACAATAAATATAATTATATTTAATATTATAAACTAAAAGATTTCTAAAAATTTTTAAAATTAAAGGTTTTTTTTCTAAATTTTAAATAAGAAACCCCCATTTATGTTTCACTCCATTACATTTATAGAAAAAAAAATGAATCCCCTTCCTTAAATTGTTTTTGATGTTTACAATTGTGGTTTCCCAAAATTTTGTCGACAATAACCACACCCCTCTTTTTTTTAAAACTAACTTTTCACCATATCTTTAGCTTCATAGTACTTAAATAATACTTCCAGAAAGGCTGTTTTAATGGGAGGGCGCTTGATTTTAGCCTTTTTTCAGGGGGCTTATCATAGTCAAAACTCTTTTTTAAAAATATTCTTCTGGCGAATATTTTGAGATGTTTAAAGAGTATAAAATGTGGCATTGATGCCAGTATATTTATCAATGAATAAAAAATCTATAGGGCCCTTGCCCAGTAATAAGTGTGACATTGCATACATACACTTTGACCCACTGATCTTTGCTCCCTTTTTACTTGTGTAATCCATTATTTAATCTGGGGGTTTTTGGTTTTTCGTCATTGTATTGGGGAAACTGTTGTAGATAATAAAAAGACAGCCCTTTTTTTTTTGGGGACATAGGAGTATGTCAAGTTTTTCTGAAATCCAAAAATGGGCGAACCCATTTCAATTTTTTTTTTCCTGAAATTCATAGGAAAATCTCTTTTTTCTTTTTGAGATACAAAAACAAATTATTTTTTTTTTCCAAAAAAGATTTTGCCAGGGATAGTGGGATACCTGTTTCCATCTTAAGTTTGATTTTGTCCTTCAATATCTGAAACCCAAACTATTCACAATTCAATTGGGTTATTTTACACGAGTAGGGTTTTTCGCTTAAACAATACTTTTTAAATTTTGAAAAAAAAAATTTTTTGAGTTACAAATTTCAAAAATTTTTTTCCCAATTTTGCAGGGTTTATTTGGAACAATTTAAAAAAAAACTCACACCCCCCGAAAAATTTTTCCCGTTTTTTTATTGGGAAATGGTACCCCTACTATATTTTTTCTTCTTAGTACAAATGCTCCAAAAAAGATCTCAAGCACTAGTTATCATCTTTCTTCAGCTTTTCGATCCTTTTTTTCAAATCAAGAGAATGAAGCAAAATAAAAATCCCGTAGCTCATACGCTTTAAACTGTATTCGGCCCCTCTGAAGTCCCTAATTCTTTGCATTAGTGTGGTCCTTTTGATTCCTATAAAGGGAAAGACCCCCCTGATGCCATAATCTCATCTTTTACATTTCTTTTCCGTCCCGTCCCAAGAATTGGGCTGTCAAAAATTTTTTTTGCTTGCATATTTTTTAAATTTTACAATGTCATCTAACATAACCATATCAATAATTTTTGAAATTTCCCTTTTATCTTTTTTATTTTTACAATAAGTTTGGGCCCGGGGATATTTTACTTGTTTTTTCTGTGAATTTTTCCTTTTTTAAAAACGTTTTTCTCCAAAACATTATTTATTTTTTGGTTAAAATAAACTTAATAGTTTTTAGATTTACTTTTCTTGAAAAAATACAACTTGTTTAGATCACTATTTGGGCCTTTTTTAAAAAAATGTCCCCCATTTTCATCAGAAAGGCTTAATATATTTTTTGAATTGAAGTCCCGCAATTTTTTGGTTTTATTTGGAGCATCATTTTTAAACAAGAAAATTTATTTTTTAATTTTTTTTATTTTTTTTTTTTTTTTCATTTTAAAAAATTTTATTTTTTAAAGTATAAATACAAATGGAATTTTTTTAGAACAAAAAAAGATGTAAATTCAATAATTTTATATTATAAAAACCTTTAAAGGACCCGAACCAAGATTCTTAGCTATATTTTAAAAAAAAAAAATAAAAAAAAAAATCAAAAATAGTTCAATGGATTTGCATAGAAAAAAATTATTTATGAGAAATCAATTTGATAAAAAATATAAACTTCATGACTTGAGTGGGTGCGGGGGGTAGCAATACCCAGTAATCACTTTTCAAATAAATTCATTTTCGGCGCACTAATTGATTTCACTGAAAAATAACCATACCCATGAGAGTCAAGGTCCAAAAGAAAGAAAAAGATAAAGCAAAAACGTCCTCAGGGACCTGACATATACCAACATAAAAATAAAAATGGGGGGGCTTTTTTAACGAGGGGGTTAAACCTTTAGGTCTTTAAAGCAAAAGTTTGATTTCTTAGTCAACCCAAAATTTTTAAAAAATTTGTCAAACCCATCTGGCCTAATTTTTTGTTATATGTAAACAATGTAAAGGGGTCTTTTAAATGAAATTTAAAAATTAAAATGGACAAGGCATTTAAAAACCCCAATTTTATAGAAAAAACTTCTGTGACTCTCCTGGACTTGTCCTGTGTCAGTACCAATCTCCCCTGGAGTAGTGTAGAACAATGGTGTACTGAGATGAAGTCCCCGGGTTTAAATTCCCTGCCAGGGAACTTTTTCAACAAAAATTTTAAAAGAAAAATAATCATTTTATTTTGAAAATAAAAAATTAAAAAATTAAATGTATGTTTGGGCGATTGCTTTTAGAACATTTAACAAACCTTAGCATTTACTAAAGTTCTTATTTAGCTAGAGGATGTCAAAATTGACACCTCTGTAAAAAATGTGCTAAACATTTATTAATTTGATATATTAATTTAACATTTTCAAGTGTAGCAAGATTCTGCAATTAGAAAAGGGGGCAGACTCCACTATTTTACAAAATTTATCTCCAATTTACCTTTTAAGCCTGAAAAAGAGTCTTTGAAAAAAATTTTGAAAAATAGGAGGAAAAAACAAAAATAAACAAATGTTAGCATTATTTCTTTTAATACAGTCATAAAAAATCATATATTCAGTTATGTGATAAATTTGGTCTGGGTATGGTTGTTGATTTATCCTTAATAATTGGTTTGAACAAACCCAAAAAGCAGTTAGAGCTCTAAAAAAAAAATTTAATATAAAATAAAATATTTTTTTAAAAAAAGGTTTTTTTTCTGAATCAGAAAATTTTTCAAGATCCCTTTAAAGGGTTTTAGGGGGGAGGTCCCCTTGGGCAAGATTTTTTTTTTTTTTTAGTTGATTTCAAGCGTTTTTATATTAAAAAAGTGTGAAAGTTTTTTTTTGGGCTGCTCGAACGTAAAAAGGAGCCAACCTACCCATTTTTGGGTAAATTATATGAAGCAGTTTAACATAATTGGGTTTAAATAAGACATGTCAAACTAATGTGCAAGAAAATTCACAGAAGAAAATATTGATGCATCTAAACTTCCACTAGGGTTTTTTATATTTTGAAACTAATAATTTAAAACTTTCGTCTGTTTCATACGATAAATTTTAGCAAAATTTTTATTAAAAAATTGTTTTTACCTAATTGGGGTGGTGGTCTGGTAAAGTGTCAGATTCTATGCTGGCGGCCGGGTTCAACCCCGGGCCCGGGACAGATTTATCTTACCAAACCCTTCCCTTTCCCCATGACAAGACATCTTGTGAATGTGGGAATTTCCCGGGCCCCACCCTGGTTTTGGATTCCACGTTTAAAATGTAGGGCCCTTTTTTCATCCACAATCACCCTACAAACTTAGGTAAGGTATAACCCCAAGGGGGTAAGACGCGGTTTTTAATAATAAAATAATAATAAAATAATAAAAATAATTAATAATAATAATAAAAATACCCCAATTTACATATCTTAGTGGTTACCCCAAATTCTTGTTTTTTCAAAATTTTTTTAAATTTAAAAAGTATCCCCAAAACTTTAAAAACCCATTAAAGTTTTAAATTTTAATTATATGTTTATTTTTTAATATATTTAAAGGGAAAATAAAAATTACAGATAAAGTAGTAAAAAGCCCAACAAATTTTTTGTTGAGATTTTTTTCAAACAAAACTCAACTTTTATAACTAATTTTACTGGAACAAGATTCAAAAAAACAAATTTTTTATCAAATAACTCTAGAAAAATCGAAAAGAAACAAAAGGGATAAAAGATTAAAAACTTTTTATAACTTAAAATTTTTAAAAAAAATTTAAATTTTGCTAAAAAAATTTTACTTTTTTTGATTCTAACTTAAACAAATATTTGTAAATCTATTTTTACAGTACTACCATAAAAACTTGTTTTTTGAAAAAAAATAAATTGAGATTATTAGAATACTTTGAAAGGGGTTAAAAAAATATTTCCACCTTTATTTTGACTAGCAAATTGTTCATATACCTAGACAATATCCAGAAGTCAAGATGGTTAATAGCATTAAGCTAAAATCTAGCGATCATCTCATACCCTTTAAAAAGAAGGAAAATAACCACTTAACCATATCACATGGTCGGGGGTGCAATGTGCAAAAAAATACGCTTTAAAAGTATGCAAAGTCACATATTAGGTTTTTGTTGTCATATAATGCTAATTTTAGTTTTTAAATGATTCATTAAGGTCACCAGGGAACTCATTAAGGAGGAGTTTGAAACGTGCAACGCAACTTCCCAAAAGAGGAAACTAATAAACACAAAACGAGATGAAAAGGAAATTGGTAAAAGATGATAGGACACTTATATAGGAACATGGAAAAACACAGGAAAGGAAATTGGATGCGTTGCGCGTTACACACTCCTCCCTGCTGAGTTCCGATAGAATGAAACCTAGGTCGGGGGATTGGGCATTGACGATCAACTTTCTTGGAGTCGGCCAATACCTTTTTATCCAGTGGCGGCAATGTAAAGTGTGAACTGTGTTGTTATTTTCATTGTAACAAACGATAGTGTGTTCATTAATTTTTATTCGTTTTCCATCCACCTTTCTTGAACCTTTTTCCAAATATAAGCTATATTACAGATTACCTCAAAAAGCGAAAAGAGGTTTTCCTTAAAGAGATAACTGATAATATCTGTGGAAGACAATCAAACTCACTAGTACTCACTTCATTAGAATACTATTTAATAACTGTTCTAAAAATGGTTAAATGAAAATATATCTTAATTAGTTATATATTTCAAATGTGTTTATGGTATATTTAGGTTGGGGTTTGAAGCAAGGGAGATTTGACCTTTCGACATTTTTAAGGTTTGCACACCCCTATCACATAGTCTAACCAGTTAACCATTGTCTAACAAACACCTGTTTTTATAATAACAAATAATATATACCATTTTAAAACAATTAAAATGTCTGTATTTTGTTTATTGGTTGGTCAACATGACCTTGTGAAGAGTTTTGATAGAAAAGAATTAGGTTAAGGGAAGAGTTATGATAGAAAATAATTATAGTAAGGGATGAGTTTTGAATGGGCAATTTTTTTCAATGAAAAATAAGCAATTTCATCTTTGATCATTGGCAACAGTGTGAAGTGTGTTATTATAATAGGTCATAATGAGTTTGTCCTATTTTTTGTTAGTACTATTTTATGTAGCTTTTTAATAGAGTATCAAATTATATAATAATGCATATTAAATGAGTCAAACCAACATAATATAATTTAAATATTCAATACCAGAGCAGCCGAGTTAAGATTCACAAACTTCCTTCAATTACCACTAGTTTTGTTTTATACTCAAATAATCTAATTTACAGATGCATGTTTTTTGATTAAAATAAAATAATAACTAAGGAAAATTATGTCATTAACATTACAAGTTACTTTAGTTTGATTAGGAAAATTTCCAGTAAAAATTTTAAATACAATTTAGTGCATTTTACTGTAAAAACGTTGGTCAAGGGCTTGAGCGGTAAAATTACTTTTTATTTTAGCATTGCGTCTTACTATCCGTTTGGGTTGTATGCCTATGTACTAATTACAATAATAGGTTAGGGATAGTAAAAGTTTAATTGAGAGAAAATGTGCCCGCATTTGCATGGAGGGAGAGTGGAACATTATTCAGGTAAATAACCTTAGTACACCCGACCAGGATTGAAGCTCAGAACTCTCTGTCTTTGGCAGTCTAGACCAACACTAGAGTAGTATGTTTAAACCACGCGGCCCCCGGAGCAGGTTGGATTTTGCTAAATAAAATGTTGAATTTCTATATAAAAAGCCAGTAAATAAAACATTTCTCTTTGGTAACATATCAACTGTTATTTAAGGGGTATGATTAAATTAGAGAACTATTAGGTTTAAAGTTTATGTAAACCAAACAGCCCAAAGATAGGAGTTTAAAAAGATATCATTATATTAGCTGTGGCAATGTGGCTTATTCTAAATTATATCTAAGTACAGTGAAATCTGTTTAACTGAGGCCTGGATATGTGAGAAACCTCTGTTATTGATAATTACAATGAGGTCCCGCCACTTTTGCATTAAAATACCTCTGTTACTGGGAATTTTTAGACCTTGTTAACTGAGATTAGATTTCATAGATTTTTTCTATGTTTACCTCTATAATTGGGACTTGGTAGCTCAATAACCCGTATAAGTGAGACAATTTAGCAGGTTTAGACAAGTTATGACATGCTTGTTTACAAACAGTCTAATTCCTTCCATACTTGCTTTGTTTATCAGTACTATTTAAAAATTTGTACGAGAAACAAGTGAATACCAGTGCAAAAAAAGTCGAAATGAAAGTGTAATTCTCTAACATCCGCTGATAAATTAAAGTTATTATTGGAATATGATAGTGGAAAGTCGCATGACGAACTTTGCACAGAGTTTAATTCACCAGTCAACTTTTTATAGAATTATTCAACATAAGGAGAAAATACGTTCTCAGTGTATTGACGGAAAAGGAAAACTAAAACGACTACGACCAGCAGAGTATCCTGAACTTGAAAAATGTCTCTCGACATGGATGAAACAGGTACGGAATAAAAACATTCCAATAAGCGGCCCAATGATTAAGGAGAAAGCTCAAGAATTTGAGAGTAAGCTGCGTATTGATAATTTTTCTGGCAGTAACATGTGGTTAGAGAGCTTTAAGAGAAGGAACGATATCGTTTTCAAAAATGTTTGTGGAGAGAGCAATGCTGTGGACAACAATGAATGTAATCAGTGGATTAAAAATCTTCCAGCTTCATTATATGATTTTTCACCCGATAACGTCTTCAATGCTGATGAAGCGGGCTTATTCTAAAAGTGTATTCCGGATAAAACTTTTACAATCAAAGGTCAGCCTTGCCATGGTGGTAAATTGAGCAAAGATAGCATTACTGTGCTTGTGTGTGCAAATATGTCGGGAACTGAAAAACTGCCACTTCTCTTAATTGGGAAATAAAAAAATCCAAGATGCTCAAAGGTATCAAAACTTTGCTGTTAGTTATCAAAACAATAAAAAGGCCTCGATGACATCTGATTAATTCGTGGATTGGTTGAAAAAAGTGAACGCCAATATGAAGGCCCAAAAAGAAAAATTGTTTTGTTTGTTGATAACTACACAGCTCATAATAATATGCCCGAATTAGACTACGTTAATAATTATATTTACCTGCCAATACTACAAGTAAATTACAGCCAATGGATCAAGGTGTTATCAACAACTTTAAAGTTTACTACATAAAAGAAGTTGTACAATACGTTCTTAAATCTATAGAAGAGAATAAAATCCCTAAAATTAACACCCTACAGGCAATGAGATTTGCGAGAAAAGCTTGGTTTTGTGTGAGCAATACCTCCATTAGTAACTGCTTCAAAGTGACGGATGAACCGGAGCCTGAAAGCTTACAAGAGGAGGAAGAGAACCGTGAAACACTTGCAGAATGGAACCAGATTATTGCCGCTTGTAGTAGCAATGAAAATGACCAGCAGCCCACTTTTGAGGATTTTGTGCGTATGGACGATGATGTACTAGTATCGGAAGAGCTCACTGACGACGACATTATTTCTGAGTTCTTAGAGATAGAACAAGAAGAAGAATAGGAGGGTTGTGAAACTTGTGAAGAGCTTTTAGAGAGAGTATCAAAGTGTGACACAGAAAAAGCCTTAGAAACCTTTCATAAATATTTTGAGATGTCAAATATTAATAATCCTGACATATTTGATCAAATGTATACTATGGAGAAACACCTTAAAGCAACTAACAATCTAATACAAACTAATATCACGGATTTTTTTAAGCCATAATTTTTTTTTAAATAAAAATTGTGCAACATGAAATACACATTTCTTTTACATTTGTATGTACATAAGTATAAACATTTCCACCTCTTTATATGATAAATATACATTTCGACCCTCTATAAGACAATTGTCATGTTAACCTGCTTATTTGGGAAACTGCATAAATGAAAAACCTCTATAAGTGATACAAAATGTTAGGTCCCTTGAGATCCCAGTTAAACAGGTTTCACTGTATATGCCTTTGGTTGTTTTAAATGTTAGCATGAACATGTATTTTACAAATTAATGTTCTTTAGTTGAAGAAAATTTATTTCTTAGACTGAGGGAACTTTTATTTGGTTATTTAATTATTATTGTTAATTAGCATTTAAATGGTCAATCTCAATTAATAGTCAATTTCATGATAATATTGTATTTAATTATATTTCGCATATGCGGTGTCAATTAAAAAATACTACAATGAGCTTTAAGTATTATGATAGCCATTTTAATGTTCTAAGAGAGTTCGTAAAAACATGTACGGCTAAATTGCTGTCTGTATAGTAATCTTATCCATGTGGAACTGTGTCCCTCTTTACAGTGAACAAGCCATTATAGCTTGTTTGTATCTCTTTCTGCTACCATCTTCTATGTATAATGTTGAGTTTTGTACAAAATTATTATAAAAAAGGAACACTTAAGGAAATATTTGTGGTTCCTGACTTAAAGTGATGGTCAACTAAGGTCAATCATTGCATATTAGAGCTGGTGAAGTTTGTGTCAAAGGAAGTTAATTCCATTTGCATGGTGTTGGAGTCTGCTTTGAGAGATAACTATATTTGATTGACCCGCCTCGGTGGCGTAGTTGGCTAACGCGCTAGTCGTGTTGAGCCCTACTGCTGAGGACGGGGAGATCGAGGTTCGAATCTTGGTCGGGTGAACTGGGGGTGGTTTTTCCTACATGGTTTTCCACTCTCCCTCCACGCAAATGCGGGTTCACTTCCTATAATTCAACCTTCCCAATTCCTAATTCATTAGCATAATTAGTACTCAAGCGTATAACCCGAACGGGTAGTAAGACGCGGTGCTAAATAATAATAATAATAATATATTTGATTGATTCTTTCAATGCTAGAGTGTAGTGACTACCATTTGTATACAAATAAACATAAGCTGCAATAATGACAATTAAATTTAGCAACACTTGTGGTGGTTAGGCTCTAGGCAATGAACCTATAGGTGGTGGTTAGGCTCTAGGTAATGAACCTATAAGTGGTGGTTAGCCTCTAGGTAATGAACCTATAGGTGGTGGTTAGGCTCTAGGTAATGAACCTATAGGTGGTGGTTAGGCTCTAGGTAATGAACCTATAGGTGGTTGGCAGTGAACCTATAAGTGGTGGTTAAGTCTGTAACCCACGGTTAAGGGCTATCCAGTTCTATGATAGTTAACAGTTAAAACAGCCCTCAGTATTTTTAAGCTTGTAGTTCTTTCTGTTCGAAGATTATTACACATTATCAAAAGTAAAAGTGTAATCAAAGCTAATTTATAGGGGGACTAAAAAACATATTTTACAAAATTCCCTGACTTATCCTGGCAACCTTTTTTCAATTTTCCCTGACTACTTTTTTTCCAGTTTTATTTGTGGATGGATGACTTTTGTTTTATTTATTATTGCTCAGATATTAAAAAAAGTTTATATCAGTTCTATCAGTTATTTTAAAAATTAGAATGTTATTTTATTTAGGTGGCCTATTAATAACTTTTGTTTAAGTGTTTAGTTGCAAAATTAATGGGATATTTTAGACATACTTTTTAATTCCCTGCCTTTTCCTAATTTTTAGTTTAATTCCGTGACATTTCCCTCTTTTCCCAGTCAACCAAAAATTCCTTGACATTTCCAGGTATTCCCTGTCTGTAGCCACCATGAATTTACCAAACAAAGTTTGAAACTCTTAAGAGTGTGAACTTGAGTAATAGATAGGATTTGGTCATAGAAGGAGGTTAATTTATTCCTATGGACTCATTTCAGTGGTTTCACTGCCACTCTCTCAATAGACTAGGTTCAGTAGTTTCACTGCCACTCTTGCAATAGACTAGATTCAGTGGTTTCATTACCACTCTCGCAATAGACTAACTTCAGTGTTCCATTACTACTCTCGCAATAGACTAACTTTAGTGGTTTCATTACCACTCTCGCAATAGACTCACTTTAGTG
>JBCFYV010008227.1:0-32488 GCA_039000515.1 Timema cristinae | reverse complement strand
CGAGAGGGATTTTGCTCTCAATGGTCGATTTCTACTCCCGCTCTTCGTTAATGCGGGTACAATTCCCTTAAAATTAAACTTTGCTATTTTATAACAAATTAGCGTATTAATTGGTGCACATGCAAATAATCCATAACAGGTAGTTAGATGGTTGTGGAAAATTAACCTAATGATTTCAATATTTAGATACAAATTTAAAAAATAAAGTTATAAGTACCTAATTAATCTATGTACATGAATGTAAGTACCTAATTATTTTATGTATATGAATGTAAACCACGATTTAATATACAAGAGCAACATTACTAGCAACTTGAAATAGTAATGTTCTTATTTCTTTTAAACAACTCGCACTGTCTAAATTTGTAAGAAGATTGGTTGTGCATCAAGCCAGTGTGCTGTTGTGAAATATAAACCAAAAGAGTGAAAAAGCTGTCGCTTTTACTTGAGAATGAATCATCCCGGCCTTGAGTGACAAGTCTTTCGTCCTTCCTCTTTCACTAATCTGTTACGAACTCATCGAAAGAAAGATAGGTAAAGAGTAGAGGGGAATATTTTTTTTACTCCCAAAAGGCGACGAGGTATTTCTACCTGCCCATGTAGCAGCCTTAAGTCATAACACAATATAAGTTTTTTTTACGAGGGACAAAGGCGTTTTCACCATCAAATTTCTGAGCACATGCAAGAAGACATACTTACTTGCTATTAGTCATACCCATATCAATCCCAAAAACTGCATTCACACATGCATCAATAGGTTATATATATATATATATATATATATATATATATATATATATATATCCGTTGGCTGTATTGATGCTTAAGTCAATCTGATATTGCTCAAACCTCAGTGACCGAAGAATTTGTTTCACTAAAAAAAGTTTTTTGTGTTGTGTTGAAATTCTTACAAGTGTTCAATGCTCAAACTAAAAAGATAAACAATGACCAATATAGTATTTTAATTTAAGATGCTACAAAGTGCTATTTCACCAAAGTTGAAATCCTAAAAAAAAATACTTTTTTAAAATAAACATACTATACATTTAGTTCGAAACGGTTCTATTTACTTGCCTCTAATAATATCATTTACAAAGTTTCTAAGCCTTCCGCCTAATATGGCTTAAAAGCGCAGATATTTTTGCGGAATATTTACTGATTAAATTAGGTTTAGTCGGCAATGTTGAGAAACAGGACTAAGCCGTCAATTACATATGACCTAGTCTAGGGGTTTCCAACTAGCGACTCGCCAACCACACGTGGCCCGCTGTGCTTTTTCCCCCCTTTGTGGCTAACGAAGTTTCTTGGAAAAGCACTCTACAATGTTTTTGTCAAGAAACAGAAAGTTTTGACATGTGTAGGAATATTCCTCTAAAGCTTCGTGATGTTTATGTTTAATTTCTGTATTACATCTGCTGTGTTATATTAACGTATCAAAGATAATATATCTTAGTAGGAAAATTCGTTTAGTGTGTAATCAAACAGGTTTAAATTACCATTTTTTTCATTAACAATTAAAATACCTGTTCTCGTTTTTTCATAAGATGACAAATATTAGCTTATTATTTTGCGGTCCGCTAAAAGACTAGTGGATTTGATTGTGGCCCTCGGGCACTATATTAAGTTTAAAACCCTTAGTCTAGTCCATGTCTATAAGTGAAAGGAAGAAGGTGTTGTGAATCCCGGCCGCGTGTACTGAGGGTGATATTTTATAAATGGTTTTCTCTTCACACAAATTCAGGCACATTTCCACTAAAATTATAGCTCCCTAATTGGTCCCTACCTTATCAGTGTAAATATAAGTATAACCTAGATGGGTGCAAAAACGACACACATAGCGGCTACAGTGCAGCTGCTATTGAGAACCTTATTTGGAAAAGTTACTGGATTCTTTCTTCTATGGCTCCATATGTGTGGTAATCAGCTTTATAACAGAAGTAGCCTAAATGTTAATTTAACGTATGCATACATTAAAGTAAATCCAGTGCATGTAAAGGAAAACCACTGTTATCAACATATTTGCTAAAGGCACACATAAGAAGAACTTAGTTTTTTATTTTTATTTATTTAAGAAAATGATTTGGAACGGATAAACACACATTTATAAATTACTATTCTGTTTTTTTATAGCACCACGCCTTACTAACCATTCGGGTTATATCCATATGTATTAAATTACGCTAATGAGTTAGGGACGAGGACGGTTGAATTTAAAGGTGTACCCGCATTTGCTTAGAAGAAAGGTGGAAAACCATTAAGGGAAAACCTCCCTCAATACACCCGACCGGGATTAGAACCCTCGTCTCCCCGTCATCGGTAGTATAGTCTACTCTGGGAGTGACTCCTTAGACCATGCGTCCATGAAGGTGGGGTTCTGTTAGTAAAATTACGTGGAATTATATAACCTCAGTTATTAATATAACGTCATTACCGAGTTATCCTTTTGAAATTATATTAGTATTTTCTTTAAAGTGATATTTTTATTTGGTTTATATAAAATTTTACTTAAAGGCAACACTTTTCCTCAAACGTCCATGTGATAGTGACGCTAAAACAGGCCGTGGAACCATATTTTGTAAAGTCCCTCTATTAAACTGTTAGCTCGCTATATTTTAGGTGGAATTCCTAAGCGTTTTTTACTGTTAGATGAATAACATTTGTTTAAAAGGAAGTTTATATCTATCTATAGTAATGAAAGGAAGCGTTTTTCTGGAGTATTTCCAAATGTGGGGGAAATCAAAAGTTATGTTTATAAATTTAGTCTAAAATAATTACAAGTATCAACCTCCTGTGGCTAATCAACATTTGGTGTTTACTTTGAAAATATATATTAGCCTGTATGGTATTTTGGAGTTTATTTCTTAAACAAATTATCTGCTAATTTTATCGTTGTATATAGGCTACTAGGAGTTTGTTGAATTTCAACTAACAGAAATTTATAAATAGGAAACAACTAAAATAATAAATTTGAGTAAGAGTTGGCATACCGGAATGTTGATTAAAATTCTACCAGCTCTACTTGCAGAACATTGGACAGCAAATATCTAACAATTAGCTCTAGTGCTAGTAATATTAATATACATCAACTAGGGTAGAAATAGGCTCGTCTAGGTGCACAGTTCAACTAACACCAACGACAGCAATGTGAATATACCTATGTTGTATTGAAAAAATCCCCTCCTAGATCTGCACTCAACCCCTCCACCAACAGACCACGAGGATCAACTAACGACGCCTCTTGACAATGGTAATGGAGAGCACTTGTTTAGGGAGGGCCCCATGGCCCACTTGCTGACCCAGGTGTGGCTGTGGACCTGTCCTAGGTACGTGTGGGCCGTGGAATGATCTGGGCCAGGGTCTGCGGCCGAAATACCTCACATTATGTTCAGGTGTGAGGCGTGTAGGTCTAATTTGAAAATAGATCTTAACTAAACCGGTAGTAGGTTTGCTAACTGACCTATGAACCCCAGCCGGGGCAAACATTAATAATGTGTGATATTTGGTTTGAATCCTTCAATAAATGGTAAATTAAAAGTCTTGGGCACTGATATATTTATTTGAATCAAAATAATTATGGCCATCACTTTGACGGTAAAGTACAATTACAATTTACACTTTCATCTGTTACAGTTCCCAGCCTGAGTCTTTTTTTTATTAAAGCCTTATATTTTCCACTGCCAGCTTGCTAGGCCTGTCGTAGCTTCATTTGCCTTGACTAGGACAGGCAATTAATTCATCACTGAAAGGGTAAACCCATATTTCACCAGTGATAAATTTTCAGCAATGCTGGGAATCGAACCCGGGAACCTTAGCTCAGTAGACAAACACGCTACTGTCTAAACTAGGGTGCCGGATCATACGATCACAATAGATAACTAATTTGCATTTAAAGATTTAGTGGGGACTTTTAATGTTGGGATCTAAGAAAGACGCGCTAAGGGCAGTTTAACTTTTGTTGGCCTAAATAAATTAGGCCTTCCTTAAATAAAGTTTCCTACATTTCCATCAAAATCAGATTATTCTACACGTCAACATAAGTTACACAACACACTATTTTTGTAGTTAAGGGTCCACCCCACTTAACGCAGCGCTGCTCACTATCCTATCTTCCCCAAACGTAACGCAGCGCTGCTCACTATCCTATCTTCCCCCCACTTAACGCAGCGCTGCTCACTATCCTATCTTCCCCCCACTTAACGCAGCGCTGCTCACTATCCTATCTTCCCCCCACTTAACGCAGCGCTGCTCACTATCCTATCTCCACCCCACTTAACGCAGCGCTGCTCACTATCCTATCTTCCCCCCACTTAACGCAGCGCTGCTCACTATCCTATCTCCACCCCACTTAACGCAGCGCTGCTCACTATCCTATCTTCCCCCCACTTAACGCAGCGCTGCTCACTATCCTATCTCCACCCCACTTAACGCAGCGCTGCTCACTATCCTATCTTCCCCCCACTTAACGCAGCGCTGCTCACTATCCTATCTTCCCCCCACTTAACGCAGCGCTGCTCACTATCCTATCTCCACCCCACTTAACGCAGCGCTGCTCACTATCCTATCTCCACCCCACTTAACGCAGCGCTGCTCACTATCCTATCTTCCCCCCACTTAACGCAGCGCTGCTCACTATCCTATCTTCCCCAAACGTAACGTTACTCATAATTTCTACATATTTGGTAAATAAATATGTATATAAATTCTAGGGGAGTACGAATAGGCCTTTTCCCCTTCGAGTCAGGATTGAATGATTTTTTTTTTCCAGTTCGAGTAGTGTAAAGCAATATTTGTAGAGCCTGCATACAATAAATATTTCAAGTAAATTTCTTTTACAAATCCCTAAATATGTACACATATAATTTATATAATACCTTTTTTTGTTTGAAAAAATGTATAATCACACTAATTAGAATTTTTATATAAATTTACGTTTTTTAATTAGACAAATGAAATATTGAGGGACTTCCTAAAAAATTATATCCTAAAATTAAATTAAATTATTAAACTAGAAATTTTTTTAGAAGAACAAAATCAAAAATTTCTAATACCTAATTTTTTCGAGATTTGTAAAAATTTTTGGGTCGAGTTCCATGATGTACTAAAACTCGATTTGAACTCTAATTATTGTCGAGTACTCTCACACTCCTAATACATTTTGCTAGTTGCCATTCTTGGGACGTAGTAGTGTTTCTTTATATTTTGTTCTTATAGCATACAACACAAGGGTGTACTCATGGGTGGTGACAAGGTGAAAGGTCTGGAGGAAAGTCACTTGCATTTGCGCGTAGAGTCAAAGAAAAAAATTTTTTTTTTTATTAATAATAGAAAACAACCCTAAATGCATTTGACAAAAGGATTCTAAACCTAACCTCTCCATTAACGTCAACCAAAGGCAATGAGAGTATAACGCCTTAGACATCACGGCCACCGGTGTGGATCATAATATTACAGCTGCCACAAGATTTATTTTTAGTGAATTTTGCAATTGTTGGCTGCTAGACATTTATTTTTGTATTTCTCCTCAAAGATTTGTCCGATGACCGCTTGACTATAAACTTTGTGACAAGAAGTATTCGAGAAGACTATAAAGATATGTCCATATGACAAGGGTCACGTGGCACCCCACAAACTTGTTTCGAGAATATTCTGAACTCAAATCATCCGTGATGTGAACACTACTTGTTTTACACATAATATCAAGCCAAACAGAAGTTTCCGACACTTTTTGTTTTTGTATTTTGAAATTATATCTCGATAGAGAGCACCTAGGAAAGAAACCTGACTCCAAGGTACCCCCCTTTCCACTAGCTGTACCAAGGAGGGAGAGTAAGGGGGCATGACCCCCCTCCTCCCATACACACACACACGTTGTTGGTACTCTGGCGGTACGTGCGTGTGTCCTACAAGGTCGCTTGCAGCTACTCACACCCATACACGAGCTGACAGAAAGCCCCCCTGCTCACGTTGAACACCTGGCTGGCTTTTTTAACTACTCTCTTTAAAAGGATTTTTTATTCCCCTTTCAAAAATCCCCCCTTTTCTCTGATACCTTTGAAACGATTGGAATGTGACGATCAGCTGGGGGCGAAGAAAAAACAACACAGCGATAACAGAAGAAATAAAAACTTTGAAAGATAAAAAAAACTGTCTACCTGCTGGTTGCTCTGCGAGATGAGAAGGTAAAGAATGAGAAAACCATTTGAAGAGAAAGATAGACGAGGCAGGGGAAACAAAGTAGCTCACCTTCACCTTGGAAGCACGGCATAACCTAAACATGTGTGCAAGCACAGATTGCAGGCATGTAGCCTTGGGAAAGGGGGGGGGGTACGGCCCCCTCCCCCCAATGTAAATCAGCACTAATTTATGGCTGCCATGACGTAAGCTTACCATTCAACCCTATCCTAAAACACCTCCGTCCAAACCCTAACTTGACAACCAACCTCCTTTGCATACATTTTCATATTATCCTTTCTGTGACATCTTGGATTACTAAGGGTCTTGTTTCTTCAGGTTTCTCAACTAAAATATTGTGTCCAAGTGTGTCATCATCCATGTGTGCTACATTATCCGCCCCACCTCAGCCTGTGCACGCCTGATTTGTCTAATATGTTTGGGGATGCATACAGGTCATGGCGTTCTTCATTTTGTAACTTCTTGCATTCCGTTCGGTCATCCCTGTTGGGGTCGAATATTTTTTTCTGAGTACTTTGTTAACAAGAATTGTCAATTTATTGTTATCAAGAATTTTCAATTTATTCTCTCGGTACAAAGTGAGAAACATCTGTAAGGAACAACGGGTAGAATAATAGTTTGGCCAATTTTAAGTTTAATATTTTGAGACAGAAGACGAGACGGCAGTTTACAAACTGAACAATAGCAAGTATTGCATGCATAAATTCTGTTTTTTTTACCTCTTCTTCAACTCCATTCCTATTATGTTATCACTTACTAAATGTAATTAAAATTAAAATGACTCTCATCGAGATGTTAAATAAACAAAGATACGCTATTAATGAATTATGCTAATGGTTTTATGGATTAGGAAAGTTATATTTAGAGGAAGCTTACTCACATTTGTGTGGAGGGAGAGGGGGAAACTATTTAGGGAAAATCACACTCCATATACCCAACCGAGATTCGAACCTTGGTAGCCCTGTCTTCCAGCAATCTAATCTATTATAAGAGACGCGCCTTAGACCATGCGGCCACTAAAGCGGGTGGTGTTTTGTTCCTTTTCGTAATAGAAATCGACTTCACATATTTTGTGAGATGATTTATACATTTTTGGGAATTGATCTCTATTGAGTAAAGAGTAAAAATTGGGCAAACACCCAAATAACGACCAATTCCAATGGTTTTTATATATAGCACCACGTTTTACTAGCCATTCTGGTTATACATCTCTGTACTAATTATGCTAATGTGGTGAGATAAAGATTATTAAGGCTTGATTTAGAAGAATCACACCCGAATTTGAGTTAAGGGGGAGAGGTAAACCGTTTAGGAAAAACAACCCTCAGTGCATCCAACCGGGATTGAATCCCGATCGTACCATCTTCAGCAATCTAATCTATAGCAAGGGTAGTGGCTTAGACAATGAGGCAACCAAAGCGGGTGTCAATCTTAAAAGTGCTATCTCTACAACATTTTTTATAAGCTTGAGCTGCATTGTATGTTGGTTTATCAAAAGCCCCGTGGGAAACATTTTTAAGGATAGGGCCCCATGTGGTTCGCGGGCCGCAACTGACACACCTGTCATAGTGAACTTGGGCTATATAGATTGCATTTGCTATATTTAAATAGCATGAACTTTTTATTTAAAAACAAAATAATTGAGATCTTTTCGAAACTGAATAATTGGTGCCACTTTTGTCACAAAGGACCAGCTTCAGTCTAGTTCCCACACTGTTTTATTGTTACAAATATTTATTCTTCGTTCGTTCTGGTATGTTCCGTAAAAAGTTTAGTCCGTTCAGTTTTTTACAGGCCACATATAATAGTCTTACTTAAAACCGTAGATAAATATTGAAGAAATCAAAAACCCACTTTCGCAAGTTACAAATGCATTGTACGTATTTGTTGTACATTTGTTATAGAATGTTCCTTAAAAATTTTAATTTGCTCAACCAATGATGTTTCAAAAAATATGCTAAATTCACATATATTAAAAGTATTTTAGATACAAAACTAGTTTAATTTTCTTATTAGATAATACACAAGGTGAGAACCCTTTTAATAATTTTGTGCTATCATATTTTACACGGAAGTCATAATGATGTATTTTACTAATAACTCTAAGAACCAAAGGCTGAGAAAAATTAATTAATGGCAGAATTGTTCTAAAATGTGATCCAAAAGAGGGGGGGAGGGGTTGTATTTTATATAGAATGCGGAATGGTGACATGACGTCTCTTTATGTTGCGTTTTGTCTGTACCAGCCAAATATAACCTCTCGGACATTGAATGGCATCTTGCCTTGCCGGAGGGAGGCCTCACCAGGTCGCCTTATATGGTCATCCTTCTGCGCACATGTTCTCCCTCGGCATGTGCTACTTCATGAACTAGGGACCTTACGGATCGGGGCTCTGTCAAATACACCAATATAGTACCAAATACATAAAAAAAATAATCAAATACTCAACATTGTGCTAGAACGTTATTTCACCAACTGTTAGTTTGTCTAAGATCATTTCAAATGCTATTATTTCTATACCATGATTTTTGTACAAATGACGTTCCGGAAGTCTCTTCCGCCCGGAATATTAAAACAGTTGGATTTAGGTTGGCAAAAGAGCCTTTAAGAAGGAACTTTCTGCCAAAATGTTACGATATTTTAATTTTCTTTAGGATCTTCCTATAACAATATTTTAGTACTCTAGAATGTCGATATCTTAAGGGTGCGTGTGACCCACTTCAGTATCGTAGTTAGCTAACGTGCTTGTTTCGTGTCGAGTTAAACTTCCAAGGATGGGGAGATCGAGGTTAGAATCGCGCTCGGGTGAACTGGGGGTGGTTTTCCCTTTCCCTCCACACAAATGCAGGTTCACTTCCTCTTCATTCAACCTTCACAATTCCTAACCCACTAGCGTAATTAGGACAAAAGTGTATAATCCGAACGGGTAATAAGACGCGGTGCTAAGTATTAGTTTCTTAAGGGAGATACGTGTTTCAAGGTATCTACATATTTTCCCCTGAGGTGTTTCAAGGTATCTACATATTCTCCCCTGAGGTGTTTCAAGGTATCTACATATTCTCCCCTGAGGTGTTTCAAGGTATCTACATATTCTCCCCTGAGGTGTTTCAAGGTATCTTCATATTCTCCTGAAGCTTCAAAACCCCTTTTAAAAATGCTCAGTTATTTTAACATTTCCCATTGTGAGTTTACTAAAATATGACTATTTGTTTGAAGAAGACTAGATCTATATATTAAGTGTCTAAGAAACCTAAATAGATAAATTTATTTTATCAGACATATAGATACTCAACAGTTTTTGAATATTTGCTATGTGTATCACGGAATTTAACTAAGAACTTTTTCTTCATTTTGGGCCCCTATAATATACAAGAAATAATTATGAAATTACTACGCGAGAAAAACTAAACTAAACGTATTTCCTGAAGCAATTTTTTTAAGCTAAAAAGTTTTTTTCTTATAAAAACGTCAACAGTATAAAACTTAGTTGGTGTTCCTTTCTACCCCAAAGTAAACTTCAGCAATAATGCAGTAGGAAGGATAATTTTAAAAATACAATTTGTCAGGATCAATATTGATATTTTATTAGATTACTAAAGTTATATAATATGAGATATCTTCAAATCACATGACTTTTATGAACATGTAAAACAAGCATCAGCAGTGTTTGTAACTGAATACTGTTTTAACTTCATTTTGTTTTCATTAGGATTTCTAAGTCTGTTTGTTCTTGAATTAGCCTTCAAGTAAATAAGTAATATACTCAGCTTTAAACTGATCTAGGAGCCGCGTGGTGGTTAAGCTGGGTAACAGTTGCCACATAGTGGAAGTTTGCGCGTTACCACTATGCAAGCATACTCAGTGACTCAAGAAATCTGGCAACATGCATTTGTTGCTATGACACCTACCCTTTACGGATTGGTCGAACATGAGAGGAGCCTCCAATCCCCATTCTGGCTGTCCTGACCTCAATCCCAAATCAGTTTAAAACGCAGTATCGTGAATCCTTTCCATGTCCCGATGAGGTGAGGTGATGTGATTGTGAGAGCGAGTATAAGAGTGTGGCACCAGTAGAAACTCAAACCTAGCTTAAGTCTAATTAGCAAAATCCTGGTAGCCGTTAGGGTAATTTTCCTTTTGGGAAAAATACCCACGGTACCAGTTTGTAATCTAATCCTGGACCTCTAGGCTCGTAACCAGGTACATTGAGCACTAAACCACTGGGCCGGTAGCCTTCAAGTAATAGGTGAACATGGAATTCACTAATTCCCGAATGTAGAATCAGACTATTTACTCCTCTATCATCCCCGCCCGAGAGAGAACACTGGACTCGCGCACACAATGTTAAGGTGCCCAAACTCGGGCAAACCCCAAGCTCAGCCCCAAACTAGAAGAAATATTTGTTTACTTTTGTAATATAACTAACATTCTAAGTATAAGACTATAGAGTAAAAAATAATGTATAGGAAAAAACTAAGAAAGAGATAAGAGTGAAACAAGCCATGTAGATATGTCCTCTTTTTGAGGCATAAAATATAGGCACGGGCAGATTCTTTTCAAATCATATTCATTGTTTCCTCACATTATCTCTACCCTAGAAACCATGGCAAGAAATAAATAAGTTTTCAATATGTTCTCTTTTCTCTCTCACAAATATGGTAGGCCAGCTGATGCAGATAAATGAACTGATGGTTGAGGGAAGTGAAGAGTTTGTCATTTACATCTCGCGACTAACTGCGTATATACCATTCTCCATTGTTTCTTTGCGTCTGGGTATCCTTCAGGAATATCCACCAATGAGGAGTGAGGTTGAGTTGAGAACACCTGCATTTGCGTGGAGGCAGAGTGGAAAACCATTTGAGAAAAAACATCATTACACCCGACTGAGAATTCTAGTCGTGACTTCTCACGATTGAAAAAAATACGAGCTTGACTTTTACACCGCGTGTGTGTCATACGTTGTTGTGGCTCTAAAGTAGACTCTAAATTTTGTGATCTTCAGATGCTCTATATTTTTCAGTTGATATATACAGATTTACCATAACATGTGGGACCCACTTCAGCGGCCGACGGGAGAGACAAATGCAACGAAAAAATAATTATTTCACATGTGTCCCATTTGACCTTGTTTCCGAGTTAGAGCCAAGTGAATCCATTAAACTCAATATCTCCCGACCTGTTCACTAGGTATGTACTAAGGGCCATTTCTGATTATTCCAAACACCTAGTATTTTTGAAATAGTGGGGTCCCTATGATACGACGACTGTAGACCAATTGTGGCAATTTTGAGAAATTCCTATAACATCCATCAGTTTTACATTACAGGAGTACAAATATGACTAACTTTGAACCAAGGTCAAATGGAACGCATGTTCATATTAACTATTTTGATTGCGTTTTTGTCTTCTATCTATAATTAAAGTTGGGTGACCTGACGGTCTAGGGGTAAGGTGTTGGACTTCTATGCTGGTGGTCCAGGGTTCAATCCTCTGTCACGGCACAGATTTATCTGATTACCAAACCCTTCCTTCACATCTTGTGAATATGTGGAATGCCAGGCCTCCACCGTGGTTTGGATCCCACGTTAAACTGTAGGTCCTCTATTTCATCTCACAATCACCCTACCATTAAACATTAACGTAAGTGCGTATAGCCTGAACGGTTAGTAAGATGCTGTGGTAAAAAATTGGGTGTGTGTACTTATGTACGCGCGTGAGAAGTTATACTTCTTTGGCATCATTAAATAAATATTTAACAATAATAATTTAATAATATTTAGTATTATTTATGTTAAATAATATTTTAATTTATATCAATAAATAATACATACGTATAGTTAACCTCAATTATATTGGAGCACTTGAAAAAGTCTATAAGCACAATATTTTCACTAATATTTACAAATAGTAAATAATATTAATCAATATTCAATTTAAATCACTACTGAATATAATTTATTAGCACATATATAATTCGCACTTGTATGAAACTAAAACACGTGTTGTGAATGTAGAAACTAGAAACATGTGGATAAATATTATATATATGAAAACAGTGATCAGAGGCGACGAGCGTACCATAGAGAAAGGAATAACATAGTATACATTTCTCTATGAGCGTACCAACATGCGCGACTAACAGAGGTTCTATTTCTATTTTGTTGGTAGCTTTTTTTCCCCTAGACTTAATGAGCGGTTTAGCTTGAACCTGTTACTTTTGTGTTACAGTGATGCGCGCGCATCTTAAAATTTCACTCATTTTTTCATAACGCGCCTACAGAAGTATAACTTCAATAGTAATAATAATGATATAATTAATGTTATGGTATATCCTGTATATAGTTACAATCCAATTTTAATAGATCCGACTCGGTGGCTGCATGATCTAGGGCGTCACTCTCACAATAGTCTGGCCTGCCGATAACTGGAAAATTGGGGTTCAAATCCCAGTTGGGTGTAATGAGTTGTTTTTCCTAAATGATTTTCAACTCTATCGACACACAGATATTGGTACACTTCCTTTAAATCTAACCTTACTCACCACTAACATACTAGCATAACTAGTACATATGCATATAGCCCAAATGGGTAGCGAGACGTGGTGATTGAAAAAAAAATTCATAAGAAAGGCATTTTCTAACATAAAAATGCTAAAGAATCTTACTTTCCCGTATTCATACGTCAAGTCATGTGATGTGCAGCTGTCACTTTTATATAAATTATCAATATTGAAAAAAACCTGCTAATATAGTAAAATGCAATCAAACTAGGTCACAAAAACTGTATTTTCTAAGAGGCCTTTCCTATGAAAATTGGACTGCAAGTGTAATTTATTGTGTATCTTCTTTAATATTTGAGCTGATATTGTCGATTATTTGCTACAAACATTTAACAAAACTATATAATGAGGCAGTACACATGCTTGAACACGGTTGAGGGTAAAAATGAGTTCAGTGTAGGTCGCCTAACACTAAAGCAAACACACATATGCATATCGACAGAGTGAAACAATCTTAACTTTCTCTAGTTGTGTGTGTTCCCCACCACCAACATTAATCTAATTTACACCCCTTCCTTATACGTTTTAGAAAAAAGTATTATAGCATACCACTAACACTTTTACAAAATAATGAAATAAAGTTTGGATAAAATTATTTTTTTAAATAGCTACTCTGTGTGGGTTTTTTTTTCTTTGCTAATTAAACTTTTAACTTACTTGAATTTTAATTGAAGGTAACAATGTCTTATCAATACAATTCTCAATATTAAATAAACGCACTCACGCCCCCATGGGTGAGCACCCCACACGATATTTATCTGTAAATAGTCCAATTTGAGCAGAATAATCGCCCACTGGACAAGTATGAGAGGCCCCTTCCTACACTACAGCCAGACAGGGCCCCCGAGTCGCTTCCCTCTTAGGAAACTTGCTCAGGTCTGGCTGATACTGCTTGTTTACTCTATGGATCACTGCTTGCAGAACCTCGCTCGATCGAGGTGGATCACTACATGCTATGCTTGTTGGATCATTCTCTTGAATAACCTCATTTGTTTTTAGTTCTCACTGTTGGATCACTCTTGAAACAACAGGCTTGATCATGGTAGCTCACTACATGCTTTGCTTGTTGGGTCATTCTCGTTCGTTCATCATTATTATTACGTTTGCCTGCTCAAATGGGGATAATTGATTGTATTTTTCAGAAGTTCACTCTTTCTATTTGCTCGGTGGTACGCTTTCATTGATCAGATGATCATTCACTTGCTCAATTGGTGGCTAATTGATATTATTTAGATGGTTCAATTACTTCTTTTTCTCATTGCCACCCTTTCTTTGCTTGGCGTCTCATTTGCTCGCTTTACCCAAAGTCTCACTTTCAAGGTCAATAGTTCTTAATTTCACTTCATTGCTCAGTGCCTCACTTGACTCATGGTTCAACGTGTCACTTACTTTATTCCTCTAATAATTAATGTCTCAATTATTTGTTAAATTGTTCATTCCTGGCTTGTTTCGTGCTTAGTATCCTGGGCGATTTACCTATATTGATACATTTACCTCTATATTTCCCTCTTGAAGCGCTGTTCATATAAATTAAGTTCTCCAAACTTTACCATGAATAAAATTTAATTGATTTGATTGAACGTTATATTTATATTAAAACCCAACAATGTAAATCTAATAATAGGATCGTTCGGATCTTTGAAACTAATCTGGGAAAACTAAACCCAAATTTTCATAGGAAAAGCTCTTTATGATTGCTATTAATACCAGACCTACTTTCTCGTATTCATACGTGTGATTAAAAAACTTAATTTCTTTATATCGTATGTAATTTATTTATTTTTTATCTGTTCAGGTTATAGGCTTGGACATATGATAATTAGTCTAATGGAGTAGGGATTAGGTAGGAAGCATTTTAGAGGTAATCTACCCGCATGTGAGTGGAAGGAGTGTGAAAAACTATTTAGGAATAACCACCCTCATTAGATCCTACAGGTATTCGAACTCTGATCTTCACGTAATTTGTATGTTGAAGGCTTCCTATGGTAGGCGAGAATATTTTATTTATAGGCTGTATGCCCTGTTTCCCAAAGTATTTTTGAGCCAAGTGAAATAAAAAAAATGTTTTACATTTCTTATAAACTTATTACAGTAAAATCTCATTAATTCGAAATAATTGGGAGCGCAGTTGGCTCGGCTTAAGCGTGAGAGTATCTTTATTAATTTTAAATAGTTCCAGTTGAACGAGTTTATAAAATTTACAATCATTTGTCTGAAGCATAACAGGTGATACGTACTTTAGTTTTACATTTACAATTTATCTTTTTACAATACCTACTGAACTCATTATTTGTCACAGGAACACACATGCTGACTACAACATGCAAAAATTAAAAAAATACGATCAATATTTCTTAAAATTATTTTCCTTCAATTTTGAGTTATCAATTATAATATATTTCGTTTTAACTTATTTTTCCTCTACTCTACCAGAAAATGTATTCAGATTATCCGGAATTTTGAACTACTGGGGTTCTGTCTAACGGTTAATCTAAACTATACCTTGAGACCTCAAAAGCGTAAATACTTTAGTTTTTGTTTTAAGTATCGCCCACGTTAAAATTTGAGCTCTCAACAAATTACCATTTCATTTCTAAATTACCAAAGCACAGAGACTTTAACGCACGGTGCCTGGAGCAAGTTTCTATATCCGAATCTCTGGACGTATGATAATTTTCATCTGGAACAATTCCAATAAACGCATTTTACTTGGAAGGTCTCTCGAAACATGCTCGTAGCATTTCTATCTTGGAGACGACTCACTTAGTGGAATTTACCAATGCTGTGTCCTAGAAACTTAGAATCCTGCCTGCTTTCTGATAAGTTTCGTCTGTTAAAAATCTTGAAACGTTTATTACGACTTTCAAAATAACATTTGTTATATCTTGTGTTAAAATAATACAGTATGCCAGGGGTTCCAGAACAGGAGGGGTCTTTAGCACCACCTCCTCCACTGTTTCTAAAGTGGTGGGTCTGATAATATCTTATGCCCCTCCAATATTTCCCACTAATATTTAAAACACTTAGTATAAGCTGTCACCATCAGTTTGACAAATTAAGTCATGAAGACGTAGAAAATTTATAATTCGCGTTAAAAAAAATTGTAGTCGAATGGAGTCAGAAGTGTTCCTCGGTTTAATCTTGCATTCCCTGAGAGTGTTTTGAAATAGGGTTCTTTACAATATTTGCATTGTAATCCCATAGCCAGTTAATGTCGAGACAATCTGTAAGCTCTAATAAAATGCAGGTTTATTTATCGGGGGAAGTATTGTCTTTCTAGTGTGTTCCGACTACTGAATCCAATAAAATAAGAAAAAAATTGACGACACTCAGTGGTTGACTTTCTTATAATCTACAGGACTTTTTCTTTCCCATTCAGTTATTTTTAATTATTATTATTATTATTATTATTAGCACCGCGTCTTACTACCCGTTCGGGTTATACGCACTTACGCTAATGTGTAATGGTAGGGTGATTGTGAGAATAAATTGAGGACCTACAGTTTAACGTGGAATCCGAACCACGGTGGAGGCCTGGCATTCCTCACATTCACAAGATGTCTTGTCAGAGGTGAAGGAAGGGTTTGGTAATCAGATAAATCTTTGCCGGGACCGAGGATTGAACCCCGGCCGCCAGCATAGAAGTCTGACACCTTACCCCTAGACCGCCAGGTCACCTACTATTTTTAATTGATAAAGGATGAATATTATTTTATGGATTTGCCTCAAATATACGAATTAAAATGATTGTCTGGAGAGCATTGCTGCTCTTAGCTAAGGGTTCCCGATTTTGATACTCATGTCAATGTTCAAAATTACTAATATGATATCAAAGCGGTTATATTATTTGAACGAAACCTTAACAGTTCTAAATGTGCCTAGGTACTGGTTTCATTAGAATCCTACATGTACTATGACATGTGAATTCAGGGTTAGCACACCTTTGCCTATCACTGAATATTTCCTCTTTTTGAGACATAAAATATAAACATAAGTGGATTATTTTTAATGCTAAATTGTCCGGGTTATTTCACCAACAATGAACAATAGAAAAATAAAATCTAGGAATATAATATTTTAAATTATATTTATTACTACCCGTCCGGGCTATACGTACTTGCGCTAATGTGTAATGGTAGGGTGATGTGAGATGAAATGGAAGACCTACAGTTTAACGTGGGATCCGAACTACGGTAGAGGCCTGGCATTCCAGCACATTCCCAAGTTGTGATAATACAAGTCTTGTCAGAGGTGAAGAAGGTTTAGGCAATAAGATAAATCTATGCCGGGACGAGGATTGAAACCCAGACCCCCTACCTTGACCGCCAGTCACTTTATATTTAAATTAGTTAAGTTAAAAGGAGTCATCGTTTGAAGGTAGTGATAGAAGATAAAACTGGTTTCACGAGACTTTCAGCGGTAGCGCTGAAAACATCCTTTCATTTTGAGTAAAGTTTCTCTTCTTTGCACATATTTTATTATATACTGTCTGTTATTATTTTGGTCTAAGGGAGGTATTGCGATTGTGTGTGTGGTTCATACCCCGCGGAGGGCAACACTTTTGTAATAGTGTATTCTTCTCGTGCATACTTGCACGTTGGTTGTCAGAATTGTATAGCTACGATTCGCAGTTCATGTCCCATGGAGAGCAACACTATTGTGATATTATCCACGTTGTGGGCACCGGCTTATCTATCTTTTTTACTATTCATACGGGGATAATTCGTTCAGGAAATTATTCATCAGTTTATAACTAAAATTACTTATGTAAATCGAATGGAGAGTTTATTCAGCGTTATTACTGTACTGGACAGTGTAAATATGCGATCCAATTCCAATCACTGTTATTTCACTTCTTAGAGAACTATAATGATTAAAATGAACTAATTAATTTAAAAAATGTTTATCCCAGCGAATGTACGTCATAACTACTATCCTCAAGAGTGCCCATCTCTGCCTTCAAACTGGGATGTTGACAAAGACTTTCTAGAATGTTCTAATACTGCAATGCGATCATCCCTCGTCTATTCACCCTTGTCCTACGGTGGTCAAGAGACACATGATTTTGCATCATGTGGATATTTAGTGTGAAATATAATATAAATTAAATACATTTGAATGTTACTACGTTGGACTAGATCTGATTATCTATTAATTAGTCAAAAGGGATCTATAAAATACCAAAGTTATACTATCTCTTTTTATATCACATATATAGTAACCCTGCTCTAATTGAATAATATAAATAATCATCAAAACTATTATTTCGGGGAATGTTCCCATCTATTCCATGACAGCATAAAAAAAGTTGTGTTGTTGCTGTTTCAAGGTGAACTGCATTTTTGAACACATAACGCCATATTTGAACATTTTTTCTGCTCTAGGGCTGTATTACACTGTCATAGGTACTTATTTTACTGGGAAAAAAACTCAAACAAAAAATAGGTTTGTCTTTTCATAAAACATTATGTATATTACTTTCAATAGTTGAAAGTTAGACGTAAAACAAACCGTCTAACACATTAACTTGAAAAATGAATCTAAGGAAAAAAATTTAAAAAATTTACAAATGGAATGTGAAACTTTTAAAATGTTGTTCACAAAGTTTCTCAGGAAAAATTCGACATGAAAGACTATTTAACCAAAATTTACAATTTAACTCCCTTCCGTTCTTAAAATTTCACCATTGTCTTTGATAAAACCTCCACGCATGTTCTATAATGTTATACTATTTTAGAAACAAATTGTAAAATATTTTAATTAATAAAAGATCTTTGGTGGCTTGTCAAAGTTACATAGTAATTTTACGTTTAAGAGAACATACAACTTCGTTTGTAAAAAGGGTCTATGATGACAAAAACAATAAACGTTATTAATAACAAACAACTGGTAAATAAAAATGAAATTGTAATACCACCTTAAAGAATATGTCACGGTCAATGTGTGTATTATAAACATTATTTAACTTGCATCAAATTAAAGTAACTAGGCATTATTACTAAGGTGACCTTAAAATACTGATTGAATAACCAATAATTTGAGATTTCTCCTTTCACACCTTGTTTACTCGTATTTAATCCAACAAGTATTTCTCATTTAACTATATTTTACACAGGGCTAACACAACTGAGACCTCTTGAGTCTTATAGCAGTACTTTCCCTCTGTCTTAGAATGTTTATATCGTCCCTAAACAAATATAATGATGCGATTGCGCCGCTATTCGCCAAATGAACCCGGATGAGTTGTACACACATGACACCGCACGGTCGAATCTCCATAACAATGAAATGTAGCGGTACAAGCGTGCCCACGGCCAGGGGGGCGGTGGGAAGGCGAGGTTTATGGGGGGGGGGGGGGGCACAGTATCGATTCAAAAGGTCCAAGAAGGGTTTACTCACCAAATAATAATCGATGGGTTTCTCTCGCGCCTTATTGTAGGCCTTCTGTAGTTCCGTGGCCCTAAGGGCGTGCGCGATGTGCAGAGCGCTGGCATCGAACCTGCCATACTGGTAGTTGGTTTCCCCGTGGTGGTGGTGTTGTTGGTACACGTGGGACGATTGGATGTTGTTCGCATTGTGGTAATGGCCGTTCAGATGAGGGCGGATGTTGAGGGCCTCTGCGTCGAACGTACCCTTCCCGCTCCCTCGGATCTGCTCGTTGACGATGTTGGCGGACCTCGGCACGTTCAGGGCCGAACGGATGCCCACCGCCGATCCGTCCAGATGTCCGGGTCCTATCTTGGGGACGTGACTACTACAGTACACCTCTTTGTCCTCCTGCCTGTGCTGGTTGTTGTAGTAAGTCTTGAGAGTGAGCTTGGTACCACAAACGGCGCACTTGAAACATCCACTGTGGAAGAAGGTAAAGTCTTTGAGAGGACCCACCCTGTCCACCTGGTACACCGTCTGGTTACACCTGAAGCAGGTGCTTTCATAAAAGTTCATGCGATACATTGTGAAGGCCAGGTTCAAAGGTCACAACGACACGACACTTGATTAACATACACACACGCGCACTTGGAAGGATATCACTATAGTGGCTCTGCGGCGGCCATGTTGCTCTCACTCGCTGACTACACGTCACTGACAAGCCGCTCACTCGCCCTGCTGCAAACTGGCCGTGCTGGTTTCCCCTCCTTCCCCTACCTCTTGCACTGATTGGTTACCTGTCAGCCCACCTGTACTGTCGGCCCAATCTCTGCTGCTCGCCACGACTGAGGGACGACTGTTGCGCGCGATGCTAGTGAGGTGGTAATGAGATGGTTCCGCTTAGTTATTGATAATCAAACTTTGGACTCAAATGAACACGTTTTTCGACTATATCAAATAATATTTTGTTCTCGAATCCCAAAAATGATAAATTTTTCTTAAATAATCAAACTATATTTTAGTAAATAGTTCTTTATTTAATAAATAAATAAATATTGTGACTAGCTGAATATTTATTTTATATATTTATCACCGCGCCTTTTACCCGTTCGGGTTTATACGCTTAAGAACTAATTACGCCAGTGGATTAGGAGCTGGGCAGGTTGAACTTAGAGGAAGTGAACCCGCATTTGTGTGTAAGGAGAGTGGAAGACTAGTTAGGAAAAACCACCCTCAGTTTTACATTGCATTAAAATAAATACTAAGATCTGATTGGTCTGCCAACAATCTTCTACCTTTGTTTATGATGGCAATTGCTTACTGCTAAAAGTGAGTAACGCTCACCATAGCTCTCACAGTCTAAGATGTCACGCTTGAAATATATTAAATTGACAGGAAGGTCAAGGTTCGAATCTTGGCTGGGCGCACTTGAGTTGGTTTTACACGTGTAATTTATCACTATGTTTTTCCATCTCCTCACTACATAAATGCGAATGCATTTCCTCTAAACAACTTCCTTACCCATAGATTAAGCCATTAATATCCCTTTTGTTAAAAGTAATAATTAAAGAAAAAAAGACAGCAAGTAAACAGAACAGATGAATATAGTTCCTTCACTGTCCTAAGTATTCCTTAAAAAAAGGCAACCCTGCTGGTAGAATGTGCCCCATAACATCGGACCACAGAAAGGTTAGCACTTTAGAAGAATGGACCTGGCCATTTTGTTTCAAATGCGCTAGGTCTTACATGTTTTTTCCCCCCGCAGGACATCCATATCTTACGAATTTTAATCAACTTTTTTTGACCAAGAGTTCCCGAAAAAAAAAATCAAGATCTTTATAACCTTTTTATATAAAGTTGTACCCGCCTCGGTGGCGTAGTTGGCTAACGCGCTTGTCGTGTTGAGCCCGACTACTGAGGACGGGGAGATCGAGGTTCGAATCTCGGTCGGGTGAACTGGGGGTGTTTTTCCTAAATGGTTTTTCACTCTACCTCCACGCAAATGCGGGTTCACTTCCTCTAATTAAACCTTCCCGATTCCTAATCCATTAGAGTAATTAGTACTTAAAGCGTATAACCCGAACGGGTAGTAAGACGCGGCGCTAAATAATAATAATACGATGACAATTGTCTCTTGATATGAGAAGGCAAAGGGTATATACTATAATATCACAAAGACAAAATGTCTAAGATCGATCTATGTTGACGCCCACTTCCCCAAAGACATTTTCTCAACTATTCAATTAAGTGCATATTCTGAATGTACACTATTCAATCACTTAGAGGGGTGTGGGGTTGGGGGAAGGCAACAGCATCGGTGGATACGTGGACTAAGTGTCAGGCTTATACAGTTTGGTTCGCCAATTGCATAATGTACAATAATAGTAAATTATATGCAGAGTTTAAATCGAACACATATTAATTCATTACAGTCCAAAGCTAATGAGTATTGTAAGGAAAATAAATCTTGCAGAAATTAATAATAATAATAATAATACTTAACACCGCGTCTTACTACCCGTTCGGGTTATACGCTTTAAGTACTAATTATTCTAATGGATTAGGAATTGGGAAGGTTTAGTTAGAGGAAGTAAACCCGCATTTGCGTGGAGGTAGAGTGGAAAACCATTTAGGAAAAACCACCCCCAGTTCACCCGACCAAGATTCGAACCTCGATCTCCCCGTCCTCAGCAGTCGAGCTCAACATGACAAGCGCGTTAGCCAACTACGCCACCGAGGCGGGTTGGCAGAAATTATTTCTTAAGGAGTGTAGTTGATGTGTATTGTTTATTATTATTATTATTATTATTATTATTATTATTATTATTATTATTATTATTATTATTATTAGCACTGTGTCTTAATATCCGTTCGGATTATACGCACTTTGGTGGCCTAGCAGTCTAGGGGTAAAGTGTCTGACCTCTGTGCTGGGGTTCGGGGTTCAATCTTCGGTCCCGGCACGGATTTATCTGATTACCAAAGCCTTCCTTCACCTCTGACAAGACATCTTGTGAATGTGGGGAATGCCAGGCCTCCACCGTGGTTCGGATTCCACGTTAAACTGTAGGTCCTCCATTTCATCTCACAATCACCCTACCATTACACATTAGCCTAAGTACGTATAACCCGAACGGGTAGTAAGATGCGGTGCTAATAATAATAATAATAATAATAATAATATACGCACTTACGCCATTGTGTAATGGTAGGGTGAATGTGAGATGCAGTTTAACGTGGGATCCGAACCACGGTGTAGGCCTGGCATTCCTCACATTCACAAGTTGTGATTAATACACGTCTTGTCATAGGTGATGGATGGGTTTGGCAATCAGATAAATCTGTGCCGGGACCGAGGATTGAACCCCGGACCACCAGCACAGAAGTCCGACACCTTATCCCTAGACCACCAGGTCACCTTTTATGTGTATTGTTACAAGAGCTTTTGACATTGAAACAAACACGTCTTTTCAGATGACTTTCTGATGGAGTGTCTGTGAAAATAGAGAAGACACTCGGAGAGGGGTTTGAAACCTGACTAATAATGTGTGCGGAGTCTGGTCGCCCTCCAAGCACGCACTTTGCCGGTGCTGTGTGACGGCAACTTGACATAGCGCTGTACTGCTCCAGTTGCCACCGCGAGCTGTCGAGTGGAACCAGCCACACCTCTTCCGGCTCTACGCTGCAACAAGTCTGTCACTCAACACTCAAGAGCGGATCCTACCTTATTGTCAGAGGAGGTCACTCACCCTACACTCACTGAGCATCCTGGAGGGACTCCTGCCATCTTGCAGAATGAGGTAATCTCCTCAACACCCTCTAGCTGAGCATCCTGGAGGGACTCCTGACATCTTGAAGAATGAGGTAATCTCCTCAACACCCTCTAGCTGAGCATCCTAGAGGGACTTCTATCATCTTGCAGAATGAGGTAATCTCCTCAACACCCTCTTGCTGAGCATCCTGGAGGGACTACTGCCATCTTGCAGAATGAGGTAATCTCCTCAACACCCTCTAGCTGAGCATCCTGGAGGGAGTCCTGACATCTGGCAGAATGAGGTAATCTCTTCAACACCCTCTAGCTGAACATCCTGGAGGGAGTCCTGACATCTGGCAGAATGAGGTAATCTCTTCAACACCCTCTAGCTGAACATCCTGGAGGGAGTCCTGACATCTGGCAGAATGAGGTAATCTCCTCAACACCCTCTAGCTGAGCATCCTGGAGGGAGTCCTGACATCTGGCAGAATGAGGTAATCTCCTCAACACCCTCTTGCTGAGCATCCTGGAGGGACTACTGCCATCTTGCAGAATGAGGTAATCTCCTCAACACCCTCTAGCTGAGCATTCTGGAGGGACTTCTATCATTTTGCAGCATGAGGTAATCTCCTCAACACCCTCTATCTGATCATCCTAGAGGGACTTCTATCATTTTGCAGCATGAGGTAATCTCCTCAAAACCCTCTAGCTGAGCATACTGGAGGGACTCCTGCCATCTTGCAGAATGAGGTAATCTCCTCAACACCCTCTAGATGAGCATCCTGGAGGGACTCCTGCCATCTTTCAGAATGAGGTAATCTCCTCAACCCTCTAGCTGAACATCCTGGAGGGACTCCTGACATCTGCAGAATGAGGTGATCTTCTCAACATCCTCTAGCTGAGCATCCTGGAGGGACTCCTGACATCTGGCAGAATGAGGTAATCTCCTCAACATCCTCTAGCTGAGCATCTGGAGGGACTCCTGCCATCTTGCAGAATGAGGTAATCTCCTCAACACCCTCTAGCTGAACATCCTGGAGGGACTCTCCTGACATCTGGAAGAAGAGGTAATCTCTTCAACATCCTCTAGATGAACATCCTGGAGGGACTCCTGCCATCTGGCAGAAAACATCCTCTAGCTGAACATCCTGGAGGGACTCCTGCCATCTTGCAAAATGAGGTAATCTCCTCAACCCTCTAGCTGAGCATCTGGAGGAGACTCCTGCCATCTTGCAGAATGAGGTAATCTCCTCAACACCTCTAGCTGAGCATCTGGAGGGACTCCTGCCATCTTGCAGAATGAGGTAATCTCCTCAACACCCTCTAGCTGAACATCCTGGAGGGACTTCTATCATTTTGCAGCATGAGGTAATCTCCTCAACACCCTCTATCTGAGCATCCTGGAGGGACTCCTGCCATCTGGCAGAAAAACCCTCTAGCTGAGCATCCTAGAGGGACTTCTATCATCTTGCAGAATGAGGTAATCTCCTCAACACCCTCTATCTGAGCATCCTGGAGGGACTCCTGACATCTGGCAGAATGAGGTAATCTCCTCAACTCCCTCTAGCTGAGCATCCTGGAGGGACTCCTGCCATCTGGCAGAATGAGGTAATCTCCTCAACATCCTCTAGCTGAGCATCTGGAGGGACTCCTGCCATCTTGCAGAATGAGGTAATCTCCTCAACACCCTCTAGCTGAGCATCCTGGAGGGACTCCTGACATCTGGCAGAATGAGGTAATCTCCTCAACACCCTCTAGCTGAACATCCTGGAGGGACTCCTGACATCTGACAGAATGAGGTAATCTCCTCAACTCCCTCTAGCTGAGCATCCTGGAGGGACTCCTGCCATCTGGCAGAATGAGGTAATCTCCTCAACATCCTCTAGCTGAGCATCTGGAGGGACTCCTGCCATCTTGCAGAATGAGGTAATCTCCTCAACACCCTCTAGCTGAACATCCTGGAGGGACTCCTGACATCTGGCAGAATGAGGTAATCTCCTCAACTCCCTCTAGCTGAGCATCCTGGAGGGACTCCTGACATCTGGAAGAATGAGGTAATCTCTTCAACATCCTCTAGATGAACATCCTGGAGGGACTCCTGCCATCTGGCAGAAAACATCCTCTAGCTGAACATCCTGGAGGGACTCCTGCCATCTTGCAAAATGAGGTAATCTCCTCAACACCCTCTAGCTGAGCATCTGGAGGGACTCCTGCAATCTGAAAGAATGAGGTAATCTTCTCAACATCCTCTAGCTGAGCATCCTAGAGGGACTTCTATCATTTTGCAGCATGAGGTAATCTCCTCAAAACCCTCTAGCTGAGCATCCTGGAGGGACTCCTGCCATCAGGCAGAATGAGGTAATCTCCTCAACATCCTCTAGCTGAGCATCCTGGAGGGACTCCTGCCATCTTGCAGAATGAGGTAATCTCTCAACTCCCTCTAGCTGAACATCCTGGAGGGACTCCTGACATCTGGAAGAAAACATCCTCTAGCAGAACATCCTGGAGGGACTCCTGCCATCTTGCAGAATAAGGTAATCTCCTCAACACCTTTTAATTGAACATCCTGGAGGGACTCCTGCCATCTTGCAGAATGAGGTAATCTCCTCAACATTCTCTAGCTGAGCATCTGGAGGGACTCCTGCCATCTGGCAGAATGAGGTAATCTCCTCAACACCCTCTAGCTGAACATCCTGGAGGGACTCCTGCTATCTGGCAGAATGAGGTAATCTCCTCAACACCCTCTAGCTGAGCATTCTGGAGGGACTCCTGACATCTGGCAGAATGAGGTAATCTCCTCAACATCCTCTATCTGAGCATCCTGGAGGGACTTCTATCATTTTGCAGCATGAGGTAATCTCCTCAACACCCTCTATCTGATCATCCTAGAGGGACTTCTATCATTTTGCAGCATGAGGTAATCTCCTCAAAACCCTCTAGCTGAGCATACTGGAGGGACTACTGCCATCTTGCAGAATGAGGTAATCTCCTCAACACCCTCTAGCTGAACATCCTGGAGGGACTCCTGACATCTGGAAGAAAACATCCTCTAGCTGAACATCCTGGAGGGACTCCTGACATCTGGAAGAAAACATCCTCTAGCTGAGCATACTGGAGGGACTACTGCCATCTTGCAGCATGAGGTAATCTCCTCAACATCCTCTAGCTGAGCATCTGGAGGGACTCCTGCCATCTTGCAGAATGAGGTAATCTCCTCAACACCCTCTAGCTGAACATCCTGGAGGGACTCCTGACATCTGGAAGAATGAGGTAATCTCCTCAACATCCTCTAGATGAACATCCTGGAGGGACTCCTGCCATCTGGCAGAAAACATCCTCTAGCTGAACATCCTGGAGGGACTCCTGCCATCTTGCAAAATGAGGTAATCTCCTCAACTCCCTCTAGCTGAACATCCTGGAGGGACTCCTGACATCTGGAAGAAAACATCCTCTAGCTGAACATCCTGGAGGGACTCCTGCCATCTTGCAGAATAAGGTAATCTCCTCAACACCTTTTAATTGAACATCCTGGAGGGACTCCTGCCATCTTGCAGAATGAGGTAATCTCCTCAACATTCTCTAGCTGAGCATCTGGAGGGACTCCTGCCATCTGGCAGAATGAGGTAATATCCTCAACACCCTCTAGCTGAACATCCTGGAGGGACTCCTGCTATCTGGCAGAATGAGGTAATCTCCTCAACACCCTCTAGCTGAACATACTGGAGGGACTACTGCCATCTGGCAGAATGAGGTAATCTCCTCAACACCTTCTAGCTGAACATCCTGGAGGGACTCCTGACATCTGGCAGAATGAGGTGATCTTCTCAACATCCTCTAGCTGAGCATCCTGGAGGGACTCCTGCCATCTGGCAGAATGAGGTAATCTCCTCAACATACTCTAGCTGAGCATCTGGAGGGACTCCTGCCATCTTTCAGAATGAGGTAATCTCCTCAACACCCTCTAGCTGAACATCCTGGAGGGACTCCTGCCATCTTGCAGAATGAGGTAATCTCCTCAACACCCTCTAGCTGAGCACTCTAAGGGGACCTCTACTATCTTGCAAAATGAGGTAATCGCCTCAACACTCTCAAGAGGTAACTCTTCTTGTGATAGCAAGCTATGACCTCATCACCACCTAATTGAACATCATGTGATGAGTAATATCTTATTTCACTAGGTGTTTCAATTTTTACTCATTTTGGATCGCTGGTTATACCGGTTAGAGTGGCTTACTCTAGACTGTAAGGCTTCAATTTGATCCCAGGTAGTGTTAACGGTGTATAAGTTTAAGTGATAATATTCAGATTTAAATTTCTGGCACCGTGGTCGGACGTTTAGTTCTATATGCTGCTTTACTATTAGATCAAACTATTTAGTAATCGCTTGCCATTGTCAATAAAGACCTGACCGTATAGACCTTTCCAACAATCGATTTACCTTTACGAAAGCAGACTATTGCTCACTCAATATATTCTTCAATGTGTTGATAGCTTCATTTGTGTTAATTATTGAAAACATATTGTAAACATTAAAATAATTTATTTCAAATAAGATATAGTTGAATCCCAAAGCATAACATTTTAATCCTATAACATGGTAGTCATGTTCCAACAATAGGTGATTATTGTTTCAAAAATAAGTGAATTCTGTCCCAACAATCACAATAGAAATATACTCCTCTAATAACGAAAGAAAGGTGATAATGTTTTGGCAGTGGGTGTATTTTTTGTCCATATAGGAATAAACTACGAAATAAATTGATTCCTTTTCGGATAGTATGTGGATCGTGCTCTAAAAGGATTTTTTTAAAAAGAAATTGAAGAGCTTGTGTATCTGTCTGTTATGAGCACTGTGCAATATTTATCTTAGGCAGAGGTCTGAAATTTAAATATTAGATGACCTTATGCATGACCATATGCACTTCAAGCCTGGAATTTTAAAATTTGTATTTGAATTTTTTAAATTAACTATAGACTGAGTCGGAAGAAATAAAACGAAGAGATTTTTTTCTGTCTGTTTGAAGTAGATTAAAGAGTTGCCAAGGATAGCTACGAGTAAACGCCTGGTACTCGTGCTAATGTCAAATATGGAGAGGTTTGTTATATGAAGTTCATCATTCTCAATGATAACTCAAAACCAGAAGTTTTAGTGAGTTAAAAAATATTAAATACAAACAATAGCTAAAGATGTATTTGAGAAACCTGTGTATTAAAAAAGTTGGCTTTTGTCACCGTAAAAATACGTGGCTTGTATAGAAATAAGATAAAAGTTTTCTGAAGAAATTAGAAGGGGGAACTATTAAAAAATATATATTTTATTTCATTAATCAATGGTTAATATCAGCATACATCTTAACCAACTAACTTAGTTTTTGAAATACTCTACTCATTTTGCTGGCTGTAAAATCATCTGTATTGAGGGAGAAGCCCCAATTTCACCATATGTAATTTATTTACCAATGTCTGGAGTCGAACTAAAAACCATTAACTCAACAGGTAAAGGTTCTACCGACTGATCTAAGGAGTTGGAAAATCAATGAACTAATGATTATAAAATATAAAAACGCGGTTCATTAAAACATATAATAGTCATATCTTGTTATTTACGAGATAGGAGACGGTGCTATACCATATCCCTATAGTAATATCACCATCTGAATATTTTTTAGAATACAATTACAATGCAGTCAACTCTCGATTCTACGACCTTTCACGGTTCCCTGGAAAAGGGTTGTTATTTCGAAGGGGTCGTTATTGGAATTTTAACAGATTTTATTCCACCCCTGACCTTCATACGAAAAAATTGCATTTTTTAGACAACAAATAGCGTGGGTCATCAAAAATCGTTCACAAAATCCAACCAAAACCGTAACCAAATCAAAATAACAATGTTAAACAATAGCATGGGTTGTCAAAAATTGTTCACAAAATCAAACCAAAATAGTAACCAAATCGAGAATCGAAATAACAATGGCAAAAGCAAGGCTGGCGCGTGATGTAGCGGCAGTCGCGCGCGGGGAAACATTGTCTTGCTTGTGGGAGGGGGTGGACAGAGTCAAGTGCTATTGGCTGGCATTGATGAGGTGGTGTTCTATTTTTATATCTGATCCACCCCAGTTACTAGTAATACAGCGCTCACAAAGATAATTGCAACGCAGAGACCTACATGAATGCAATAAACACATTTTACAGCCGATTTCCTTAAACTTTTCAACCTTTTTTCCCACATTTTTCACGGTTTCCCAAAAAAGGGTCGTTACTTCGAGAGGGATGCTATTCCCGGGGTCGTAGAATCGAGAGTTGACTGTACAATTTATTAGATAATAAAAAGTTTCCTGCATTGATATTAAGGGGTCATCTATAAAACACGAAACGCTTTTTTTATCTTACTTTTAACTCCCTCCCTCCCTTTCCCTTTACCTTCGTCCTTCATGTAACATCAAGTAGATATTTATCCTCCCCGCTCCAACCTGTGTTACGTAACATTTCACATCAAGAGTGAATGAAATTATTTCATAGGTAAGCGTTTTTGTGACACTAAAAAAAGGAACTAATTTGTACTAAAACTCAGAATAAGAAGTTGTCTATAAGTTTGTTTTTAATGGTGCAAATATGAATAATAATATTATTTTTACAACATTAGAATGTATAATATTTGTGTTACGTATTACTGTAATGTACCCCCTCATGTAACACCATTAGAGATCCGAACTACCACATTCCCTGTCATCAGCGTTACGTAGTTAATGGATGACTCCTAAACTCAAGACTGTCATGACAGGCGACGAACATGTGGATTGGTGTAGTACATGAAAGTAGATTTAGTATCATCCAACCCACCCTGACTAGACCATTTCTCTCCAAGTCCCATGTGGCGAACCCAAGGCCGTAGCCAGGGTTGATGGTTCAAACTGTAGTAAAACAATAAATTATATTGTTATATTTTATATATTGTTGTATAAATTATTATAATTGTGTCTAATATTATTGTCCTCTGCATCTTGTTAACATAATAACAATAGTTAACATCAAGATGTATAAAAACGGTGTTAATGTCGGGCGCCACCCCTAGTATCTAGGAGAAAAAATAATAATTAAAAGAAAAAAAGAAAAATTTTGCCTCGGTTAATTCAATCATTGGCACTACGACTCTCAATACTCGAGACCACTGGGTAAACTTAAAAACTAAAAACTTGAACAATTCAGGTAAAATGGTTTGTTGGAACAAAATGTAATTTAGACAATAAAAAAAATGCATAAAATAACCATTGTTGGCACTTTTGTGGATTTATTATTGTCTTCCACTTTACCACATCCCAAGCCTACCTAAGGAATTCCAGGTAAATATAAATCTGAGTTAACAAAGTATAGAACAGTATTGTTGAGACAAAACAAAAAAAAAAAATTATAATAAAAAATTTAATAATTAAACATAAAAATGAAATTTTAATTAATTCTCTACGGTAGTCTGTCTTTCTGAAAGTAAATGAATTCTTATTTTATAGGAGAAACAAAAAAAAAAATGATAATAATTTATAGTTGAAGAGTTGGCTTGGCCTCACCACTGAATTAGTCCATATTGACACCAACTTCAGAGATTTGTTACACTCTAGTAATTTTTTGAATTCTTACGCAAATGAAACTAAAATAAACAATCTAGTTAATGTACACACACTTCCTTTTTCATTCCACCACGTGTACTTTCATTCAACACCTTTAATTCATTTTAAAAATAATTTTAATTCGGAGCTACACAGATTTGGCTACATGTTAAAACCACTCAGAAGAAGAAGACCTCGTGACTTATAAAAAATCTTCCAAAACCAAATTTAAAAAGGTTCTATTCTTTACTTCCCAGTCCAAAGAGAAAACAAATTTATATACATAAAACCAAAAGATGAAATGTTGTCTATGGACTAGGAAAAAATCAAATAAAATGCAGGTTTAACCAAAATATTGAACTGTATGTTAATGTTAAGGAATTAAATGTTTATTTCCATCTGTCAGAATTGAAAAACGCGCTTGTTTTGAGTTATTTACATCGAGCTTTGTTTCTTCTTTTACTCACTGGTTTGATAGAACTGCGCATGCGTTGAAATCAAACATGGCTGACGTTCATTATAAATAAGTCAACAGACTTCTTAACGGGATGATGAAATGTTTAATAAAAGGTAAGCGTTCTTCTTATAATAATCAAAATTCCTTATTTAGATTATTTAAAACAATGTAATACGTTGTTCCGCCCTTTTATTTAATTTAATAGATGTAAACAGTATTATTAGTCAGGCCGGCAACCAGCGTGTGGACTAACTTCGAAGTGTTAAAATTCAAGCGAAAATAAATTGGAAATTGTTCACAAAAAGTAGAAAACATAGGGAAAAACAAGGTAGGGTGGCAAATAACGTCATGAAACCCCCGCGAAATTTTATGAACAAAATTTATATGGCTTTATTCATGGTTCAAACTATATCAAAATTAAGATACAAATATAAATTAGGAGGCTGTGTTACCATAAAAAGCACTTAAAAGAGCTTCTAGAAGTGTTAAATATTTAGAACTTTTCCTAGCCCTCGGCATTTTGGGTGTTATTTTACTATTAGAAAACACTTCACAGAGTTTCAAAAAGTGTTTAATATTTAGAAATTTTCCAAGCCCTCGGCATTTTGGAGATTATTTTACCATGAAAAAAACCCACTTCAGAGAGCTTCTAGAACTGCTTATCATTTAGAATTTTTTCTAGCTTTTAGCAATTGTGGGATGTGCTCACCAAACCCTCCCCCTAAAATTATTGGCTGGCTACGGCCTTAAGCGAACCAGTTTGTCAATACCGTTTCTTCAAGAAGTTGACTTCTCAACCATGAACGTTCAACGGCAGTGCCAGAGTTGCTAGAAACTCTGCAAATAAACACTCCAGACAATTAACGAGGTGTGAGCTGCATTGCACCGTGGATTTCCTGAAATGCTATGGCTGGAGCATACCTTATTCAACAGTACAGTTTTCTTAGGAATGATCTTTTTAAAAACATAAACATATTTTATTTTCGTAAATTTTGTCACTGGAATCTAACTTTTACATCCATTACTGTTTCCAGCCTGTGGCCTGTGTAAGTTTTTAAATTTTATTTATTATTATTATTATATTATTACTAATCACCCCGTCTTACTATCCGTTCGGGTTATACACTTTAAGTACTAATTGTGCTAATGGATTAGGAATTAAGAAGGTTGAATCTAGAGGAAGTGAACCCACATTTTCGTGGAGGGAAAGTGGAAAACCATTTAGGAAAAACCACCCCCAGTTCACCCGACCAAGATTCGAACCTCAATCTCCCCGTCCTCAGCAGTCGAGCTCAACACGACAAGCGCGTTAGCCAACTACGCCACCGAGACGGGTAATTTTTTATTAAAGCCATATATTTTCCACTACCGGCTGATTAGGCCTGTCGTAGCTTCATGTGTCTTATTGTCTAACTTAAGACTAGAACAGTCATGACAGCCAGTCCCCGGTCGTTAATTTATCAATGTGAAAGTGTAAACTCATATTTTCATCAATGATAGATTTTCGGCCATTCCAAGAATCGAATCCAGCACCCTTATCTCCATAGGCAGACAC
>JBCFYV010008215.1:27500-39487 GCA_039000515.1 Timema cristinae | reverse complement strand
TGAATCTATTGTTAATAAAAAAAAGCCAAAGGTAAAAAACATTTTGGAAATTTTCAATCAAAAATGTGTTTTTTAAAATTTCCCACTACCCTTTTTTCCACACTAGCCTTTTAACATTAGCCTTTTTCCCACATAGCCTTTTCCCCCATACCCTTCTTCACATAATTTTTCCAACACTACCTTTTCCAAACCCCCCTTTTCCCTTCCTACCCCTTTTTTTTAACCTTAATAATAAATAAAATTTCCCCTGTTTTTTTGCAAGAAAAAAGAAAGAAAGGGGTGTGTTCCAAGATCCCCCAAAAACTATAGTTAAAATATTTGTTTTTAAATTTTATAATTCTATTAAATTTTATTTTAAAAATCTGTGAGTGGTTTTTATGCAGTGTCTTAATTTAGCATTATTTTAAAGATAGGTTTATCTAAATTCCCCTAAAATTTAAATTTTTAAAGGGTATTTTAAATCTTGTTTTTTAGCTAAAAAATTGCTGAGTTGTTTGTGGTTTTAAAATTTTTTAAAAAAAATGATGTAGATATATTGCTACTAAATAAAATAATGTTCCCGGTTATAAACCCGTGTTTCCCCCGTTCTGTTCATCTGAAAATGAAAAAAGGGGCCCAGAAGAGAAATAAAATGAATGATGGTAATCAATTATTGCATTTAAATGTAATAGTTTTGGGCCCTTAACGGCATAAAATTTTAGTAGTTAAATATGATAACATATGATAACAATTTGGTATTTCCCTCCTTTAAAAGGGGGCGATAGCTTGGCTGTTGATTCTTAAATATTTTCCCAATATTAAAAATTTTTAAAATTTTAAAAATTTTAAATTGGTTAAAATTTAATTTTGCCAATATTTTTAGTCGCGGGTTGTTTTTGATAAAATGTTTATAACCCGGACCCCCCCATCATCAAAGATTTTTCTTAAAATAAGAGTGAAAAATGCCCTTTGGGCATGGGGGAATCTTGTTTTTCATTGTTAAGAGCATTGAGTACTAACCCCAAGGTAAAGGGTTTTTGTTTCCCGGCCCAGATGTCATTTTTAAATTTTTTCAGAATATGATTCAAAAGTGGTGTTAACCCTCACTAAAATTTTTAGATGATAGTTCAAAAATAAAAAATTTTTGAAAACCGGGGGTTTATACAAACTGATTCCTCTAAAAAAATAGGGTTTTTAAACCCTATTTTAAAAAAAATTTTTTAAAAAATTCCCCAAAAAATTGAAAAAAACATTTTTTTTATCTAAAAAATTTCACCTCAAAAATACAAATTTAAATTTAAATAAAAAAAATTTCCCTTAAAATTTAAAAAAATAAAATTTTTAATTGAGTGAGGGGGTGATAGAGGGGGAAACCCCCAAATTTGGGGCTCCCGGGGTATAGCCCCTGAATGATGTAAATATAATGAAGAGATAAAAAAAAAAATTAAAAAAAAATTTTTAGGGTCGTAAAAATAGTTAGTTCTCTATTGTTTTGTCCCTTTGGCAATGGTTTGGGCATTGATTCCCGCCTCCCCACTACTGTAGCTGAGTCAAAGGTACACGTTTAAGTCTCGGGCTTTTCCCTTGGGTGTGGTACTGTCTCGGACTTTTAAATTCGGTGGGGAAGTGGGTGACCAGCTTCATGTTTTATTTTTTCGTCTCGAGGATCCCCTCGGCCCCCGGACGGATGTCGACGATGGTTTTGGAAAAAGGAGTGAGTTTTCCCAAATCCCGTTGGTTTTTTTTTTTCTCTTGGATTTTTTTTAAGGGTGACCCGGGCCCTGGCGGTACTGAAATTTCCGGGCCGACTGCGGTAGAAGTGGAGCAAGTTATGCTCGGGGGCCCCGGGGGTTTTGTCGTTCAAAAGGGAAAGGGGGTTGGTAAAAAAAGAAAAAAAAAACCCCAGGTATAAATCATTTTAAAAATATTGGTGTAGATCGACCCCCCCCCCGAGATGGGACGGGCCCCCCCCCCCCCAAAAACCATACATATAGTTCGCGACCCCCGGTGGGGCTTTTCATAAGGAAGGAAAAAAAAAAAAAAAAAAAAAAAAACCCGACGTTTTTTTCAGAAAAATAAATCGACCCCCCCTTCCGCCCCCCAAAAACCCCAAACAAAACACCGTAGAAAAACCGACCCGATGGGGGACGGTCAAAAAAAAAAATTTTTAGGCACAAAGAGAACGAGAGAGCGAGGGGGGCCCCCCGGGGGGGTCGGCCCCCGGCCCGAAAAGGGCGCCCCCCGTGGGGGCCGGCGAACGGATTTTTTGGCCCCGGTCGTTTGGTTTCCCGGGGGACCCCCCCGAAGGTTTTACACCCGACGGTGCTGGGGGCGGCGCCGTCCCCGAAGCGCGACCCCAAAGGGCCCCGGGTTTCAGGGGACCCCCGGGCCCCCGCCGGCCGGGGGGCGGCGCTAACGGGTGTGCCCCCCGGGGGCCCCGGGAAAAGGGGGGCGGGGTGCCCCCCGGGGCCCCCGGCGCTCGAAGGTGTGGGCGTTGGGGGGGGCCCCCCCGCCCCTCAAAAACCCGTCGTTTTTATTAATTAAACTTTCATAGTGGGAATCTTTGGGAAAAGTCGAGTTCAAAAATTTAAAATAATCTTTAAGGGTTGGCCCAAGGGGTGGTGTTTTGTTTTTGTGTGTTTTTTGTTTTTGTGTTCCTTGGGATCGATAGTTTTGTTTTTTTAAATTTTTCGCTTATTATTTTTTTAAAAAAATTTTTGTTGAAAAAATAGGTTTTAAAATTATGGTTGGTTTTGACCCTCAAATTCGAATCATTCATTATTGGGGGGAAATCAGATTTTCTTATAAAAAAAATTTTGGGTTTTTAAAATTTTTAAAAATTATCTTTTTTTTTGGTTGTTTTTGAAAATTTATATTTGGTTTTTAATTTAATTAAAATGGTTTTAAATTTATTCTTTTTTAGAAAGCTAATCAAGGGGTTTATTTGGCTGAGGTGAATCGGGAGAGGGTTTTTGGGGTTTTAAACGTTGAGTATCAGGGGTTTTAAATTTGTTTTGTTTTTAAGGGGGTGGGGTACGTTTTTACAGGAGACGGGGTTTTTTGCCCCGTTTTCTCCTGTTTTAGAAAAGTTTTTTTTTTACCCCCTTTTGGACATGAAACTTGGACTCGAGGCAAAATGTTTTAGGAAAGTATCTTGGGATCGAGGCTAAATTTTTAGGACATGTCCCTTGGGACCCCCGAGGCTAATGTCTCGGCCATTTTTTTGGGGAAATTCCGGTACATGTCTGGGGAATGTACCCTTCGGATTAAAAAACCCCCCTGTTGGGAAAGGGTTTTTTACCTTCGGAATAAAAAGTTAATGCCCCCGAACATGTACCTTCGGATCTTGGTAAAAGTCTCGGGTATGTGTTTCCCGGGATGAGGATAATGTCTCGGACATGTAGTTTCCCGGCCCGTAACTACTGTAGTTTTCCTACTAAAAACTAAATGTTGGAGTGAAATTGTTGTTTGTAAGGTGTAAAAATTATATTTAAAAAAACTTAAAAAAAAACCCTGTGAAACAAAAAGGGGAAGACATTAAAACCCACCCCCAAAAGGGCTCTCGAAAACGGACACGACAGGGAAAAAAAACCCAAAAAACCCCAAAAGGAAAAAACATTGGCCCCCTGGCGGGTTAAAGGCTGGGGTCCCCAGGCCCGTTTAAAAAAATACCTTAGTAAAAAGGAGAGAGAGGGAGCAGAAGCAGAAACAAAGGGGAGAAAAGAAATGGAAATAGGAAAAAAAAGGGAGGAGGAGGGGGCCCCGGGTCGGAAAAAAAACCTTTATTACTCCCCAAAGGGTTTACACGGGTTTTTTCTACTTACCCCTGTTGGGAAAATAAATAAAATCTCCCTTTTGGGCGATTTTTTCCCAAAGGGGGGGGAAACCAAAGAGGGGGACAAATAAAAAATTTTTGGCCCTTTGGGGTGAAGGGCCCCGGCGAGGGGGGGGTTAAGGAATTGCGAAAAAGGGGCGTGGATTTGAGGGAAAACCCCGGGGAAAAGGGTTGGAAGAAGCTGTGGGGGAATGTAGAGCGAAAAAGGGGGAGGATGGAAACCGCCCAAACCCCGGTTAAAATAGGAAAGGCCCAAAATGTACGAGAGGGTTCCCCGGGGGGGTTGGGGGGACGATTGTACCCCCCCAGGTTTAGTATGAAATTCATAGTCCCCTTAAGGGGAATTGAATTTTGGCCCAAGGGGGATTTTGGCCTTTTGGTTTTTGGGGATTCGGATGGTGGGGGGGGGAATAAAAATTTTTGGGATAAAATTGGGGGAGGGGGGAATAAAACCCCCCTTGGGGGGGTTTTAGGGGGAAATTCTGGGGGAATTCGGGGGGGGTTTTGGTTTAAAAACTGGTCGTTTGTAAACTGGGGATAAGCGGGTTACTTTAAATGAAAAAAATGTTGCATATATTTACTATTTAGTTTAATATTTTAAATTATCCCCAAAAAAAAGTCCCTTTTAAAATTTAAAACATTGAATTAATTAATAACAAAACTTTATATTTCTTTAACAATGAAAAATGAAATTTATATTTACCTTATTTATAAAAAAAAATATGTTTGTTTACCTCTTTAGTGCCCTTTAGTTTGCTAATATTTTTGACAGATTTATCCCTTTTCAAATTACGGTTTAAATTTTGTCTCGCAGGGCCCTCGCGAAAAATTTTGTAATTACTGAAATATAAACTTGTTTTAAAAATTATATCAAGATGGAAACCGCCATTTTATTTTAAAAATATTGCTCATAGAAGGGACAAAATTTTTTGAGAAGTTTGGGAGAATATATATACAAAGAAGAAAATATTCCAAAAATGATCACTATAAAAAATTCAAAAAAAAAAAAATATTTTGAAACCCGCATTTATAAATAAAACAAAACCCTGTTTTTTTTGAAAAGGGAAAATATTAAGAAATATATTTATTTTAACTAAGCTGTTCACAGATTTAAATTGGTTTCAAAAATATTTTAAAAAATTAGGATATTATTTGATTTCAGTGAAAACGGAGAAAAAGTAAAATCATTATTTTAAAATATTTTTTAATGTGTCTTACTAGATGAAAAATGATTTAGATATCTATGGTTCTAAACACATTTCTCGAATAAATATTGGGATATGTAGTTAAAATATAACTGATAAAATTTGTAATGCAATTACTTAAATAAATTATTAATCAATCACCCCCTTTGGGTTAACTCATTAGATATTGGTCTGGTATGGCCGAGTACAGGTTTTATTTTTAGTACTATTTAAAATAATGTGTAGTTTGCGAACGAATAATTTTAAGATACGCCCATCATTGTGTGCATGGTCTATAGCGCTATTTTAGCATTAGACTAGACTCGGATGATCATTAAACTACAAAATATACGGCACAGTTTATTTATTTTCCAAAAAATTCCTTCAACTCTAGCAAGTAGTGTTTTATTCACAACTCGTAAATTTATATTTTACAAGCCTTCACAATGGTTCGGATTCCAGGATAATCTGTAGATCACCATTTCATCTACTTAATCAGACTATCACAATACAAAACTTACGTTGTTCAAATCGAGCAGATAATTTAAAACGGAGTGATGATTGATAATAATAATATTAATTTTAATAATGATCTTATAATTTACATAATTTGACATCGGTGTAATAGTATACAAGGCAGGATGGAGTACGCAAAAACTTTGTATACAAATGTATTTCACAAACAATTGACCCAAAACACCAAGATTGTGAATTATTGAACAATATATATACATTTTTTATACTTTTATATATTACACTTCAATTTGGTTATCTGAAAACTCTTTCAACTATACCTAAAATTTGAATGACCTAACCCAACTAAGCTAAAAAATTTAATTTGTGAGTTTATTTGATTAAAAAATATATTTATTAAATTTTAAGTTTGGTTAAAAATAAAAAAAGGGTTAAAGTTGGTTTTCCCCCTTAAAAAAGTTTAGGTTTTTAAATTTAAAAAAATAAAGGTTAAGTTGGTAGTTAAATTAAAAAAGTTTTTGTTGGTTATCAAAAAATTGGGTTTTTGGTTGGTTGAAGTTTAATTAATAAAGTTGTTAAGTTTGGGTTTAAAATTTAAAAAAGGTTAAGTTTCGGTCAAAATTTAAAAAAGTTTAAAGTTGTGGAAGTTATTAAAAAATTAAAATTTTTAAGTTGTAGTTATAATTAAAAAAGTTGTTAAGTTGGTAAGTTTAAAATTAAAAAAGGTTTAAGTTTGGAAGTTATAATTAAAAAAGGTTGTTCAAGTTGTAAATTATTATAAAAAAGGTTAAGGTTGTTAAGTTATAAATTAAAAAAGGTTAAGTTAAATTTAAATTAAAAAAGGTTGGGTTGGGTTATAAATTAAAAAAGGTTTTTTAAGTTGTAAAGTTATTAAAAAAGGTTAAAAGTTGTAGTTAAATTTTTTGGAGTTTAAAGGTTGGTGGATTTTTAATAATTTAAAAAGTTTTTAAAAGGGTTGTTATGTTTTTAAAAAAAGGGTTGGGGTTTTATTTTTAAGTTTTTACCCCATTGGATTTGGAAAGTTGGGGGATTAATTTAATAAAAAGGGTTTTTTTTAAAAGCTTGGTTAGGTATTTTTAAAATTAAATTAAAAAAAATTGTTTCTTTTTGTTTTGAAAGGTTTATTTTTAATAAAGATTGGTTTTTTGTTTTTTAAAGTCTATTTTTTTTTAAGGATAAAAGGTTTTAATTTTGTAGGTTTTAATTTTTAAAGGTTGTTGGAATTAAATTTAAAAAAAGGGTTGTTATTTTGGAAGTTATTAAAATTTTAAATTTAAGTTTTTTTAAATTTGAAAAAAGGTTTAAATTTAAAAAAATTTTATTGGTTTATTAAAATTTTAAAAAAAAGAGGGGGGAAATTGGTTGGTTTGGTTTTAAATTTAAATTAAAAATTGTTAAAATTGTTGGGTTAAAATTATTAAAATTTAAAAAAAATTTTTTTATTATTGTGGAAAAAGTTATTTAAAACCTAATTTTAAAAAATTGGTTTTAAGTTTTATTTGGTTTTATTAAATTATAAAATTAAAGTTATTAAGTATTATTAAATTAGGTTTTTTTTTGGGGTTTAATTTTTTTTTTTTAAATTTTAGTTTAATTAAACTTTTTTTTGGATAGGTTTTTAAAAGGTTAAGGGTGGTTTGGGATTTTTTTATTTTTAAGTATTCTTTAATTTATATTTTTTTTTTTAGTTTTTGTTTTGTTTTTGGGAATTTTGGAAGGGGGGTTTTAGGGTTAAAAAAAATTTTAAATTAAGGAAAATTTTTAAAATTTAAAAAAAAATTTAGGGGTTAAAGGGTTGGTTTGGAAAAAGGGGGGAGTTTTTTGGGGAAATAAAATTAAATTTTTTTAATTAGTTATTTTGGGGAAAAAGGGGTTGGTTGTTTTATATTTAATTTTTGGGTTTTTTTAAAATTTGGTAAAAAAATTTAAAAATTTGTTTTTTAAAAGGAGTGTTTTAAAAAGGTTTTTATTATTTTTTGGTGGGATTTTTGGTTAGGTTTTTAGGAAAAGAAAAATTTTTTATTAAGGTCTTTTAAAATTTTGTTTTATTATTTAAAAGGGAAGGGGGGTTTATTTTGGGGGTTATTTATTAAAAAAAAATTTTTTGGGTTAGTTATTTTGAAGTAGAAAGAAAAATTTTTTCAAAATAAAAATTAGGAGTTATATTAAAAAAATTATTAGAAAATTATTTTTGTTGGGGGAAAATTAGGGAGGTTGGTTGGGGGGAAAAATTAAAAAAAATTGGGTTAAAATTGGTTTTTGGGGGTTTTTAAATTTTTAGAGGTTCTTGGTTTTTAAAAATTATTTTTTAAAAGGATTTTTTTTGGGGTTTTTTTTTTAAAAAAAATATTGGAAAAGTTTAAAAAAAATTAGTTTTTAGGGGAAATTTTTTAAAAAATTTAGTAGTTTTTAAATTTTTTAAAAATTTTATTTTAGTTAAATTATTTTAAAAGGGTTGGAGGTTTTTTTTTTTGTTTTGTTCCAGTTTTTAAAAAATTTTCTTATTTTATTTTTTGTTTTTGTTAGGGTTTTTGGTTTTTTTATTTTTTTTTTAAGGAGGGTTTTTGAAAAATTATTAAAGGGAAAATTAAGTTAAATTTTTTAAAGGAAAAAAATTGGATTTTATTGTTAAAAAATTTTGGAGTTTTTCGGGAAATTATTTATTTTAGTAAATTTAAAATTTAAATTTAGGTTATTTTTAAAGGTGGGGGGGGGGAAGGGGATTGGGTTTTAAAAAAAAGTTGTTTTGGGTTTAAGTTATTTTTATTTTTTTATTAGGTTAAAATTATAATTAAAAATTATTAAAAAAATTTTTTTGAAAAAAAGAGGATTTAAAAAAAAGGAGGTTTTTTAGTTAAAAGTATTTAAGGAAAAATTTGGCAATTAGTTAGTTATTAAATTAAAAAAAAGGTTTTTAAATTTAAATTATTTTTTGGTATTTTTTATTAAAAGGTTAAAATTTTAAAATTTAATTTGGTTTGGTTTTAGGAGAATTTTTTAGGATTAAAAAGGGAAAAAAAATTTTGGTGGGTTTTTTAGTTTGGGTTTTTGGGGGTTAGAAATTTTGGTTTTAGTTTAGGGGGGAAAAAGGTAGTTTTGTTTATTTATTATTAGGGGGTTTGGATTTTAGGTTTTGGAAAAAAAGTAAAAGGAAAAATTGGTTTTAGGTTTGTTGGGGGAGGGGTTAGGTGGGGTATTGGGTTTTTAAGTTTTAAAAAGGTTGGGTAAGGAAAAAGGTGGGTTGGGTTTTTTGGTAGGGGCTTTTTGGTATTTTTATTTTGGTTTTATTAAAATTTTTTATTTTTGGTTTTTTTAAAAAAAAAAAAAAAAATTTTTTAAATTGGGTTGGGAAAAATTAGGGTTTGGAAATTATTATTTTTTAATTTGGGGTTATTCAGTATTTAAAATTTTTATTTTAATTTTTTTTTTAAAAAAAATTAGTTTTATTAAGGGGTGTTTTGGTTTTTAAAAATTAAAAAATATTGGGAAAATGTTTTTTTTTTTTAAATTTGTTATTAAAATTTGAAAAAAATGGTTAAATTTTAGGAAAGGTTTTTTTGTTTTTTTAAAAGTTTTTTTTGTTAAAAGTTGTTTGCAAGGAAAAAATTTTAATTATTTGGAAAATTATTAGTTGGGGTATTAAAATTGGAAAGGAATTTTTTAAATTTAGGTTATTTAGGGTTTTAAAAAAATTTTAAATTAAAAAAGGTTTAAATTAAAGGTAAGGTTTTGAAAAAAATTTTTTGGTTAGGGTTATTGTTGGAAAAATTTTTAAAAATTAAAAGGTTATTTTGGTGGTTATTTATCTAAAAAAAAAAAAATTAAATTAAAAAAAAAAGGTTTTTAAAAAGGTTAAGGTTAAATTATTAAAAATTTTTTATTAAAAAAAAAAAAAAAAAATTTATTAAGGGGTTGGGGTTTAATTGTTTGGTTAAAGGTTTTTTTGGGGAATTGGTTATTGGAATTGGGTTTTTTAAAGTTATTTTATTTTTAAAGGAATTAATTAATTTTTTAGTTAAAGGTTAGGTTGGTAGGTAGGTTTTTTTTAGGTTATTTTAAGTAAAAAGGTTTTTGGGTTTTAAATTGGGTTGGGTTTAGTTTTGGTTAATTTTTAAATTATTTAATTATTAGATTTTAAATTTTGGGGTTTAGTAATATTATTAATATTGGTTGGTTGGAAGGGTTAATTTTCCCCCCGGTTTGGGGGGGAAAAAAAAAATTTTGGAAAAAAAGGGTTAGGTTTTTGGTTAGGAGGAGGTAGTTTTGGGTTGGGGCGGTTTTAGGTTAAGTTAAAAGGCAATTGGGGAGGAAAAGGGTTGGTTGTAAGGAGGTTAGGTTTTAGATTAGTTTAAAATTATTTTTTTAAATTATTATTTTTTTCCTTAATTTCCCATTATTTTAGTTTTTAAATTAGGTTTGGGAAAAATTTTGGGGGTTTTTATTTTAGGTTGGTTAGGTTTTTGGGGTTATTTAATTAATTAAAAATTGTTATAAAAATTATTTTAAAAAGGGAAGGTTTTTTAAATTTATTAAATTATTTTTGGGATTGTTTTGTCTTTTTTGAAAATTAATATTAAAAAATTTTTTAAATTATTTTATTTTTGTTTTTTAGTTTGGGATATTAAAAATTTTATTTAAAAAATTTAAATTTTGGTTTTAAATTTTTTTATTAAATTTTTTTTTTGTTATTTGGGGTTTTGGTTTTTGTGAAATTAATTTAATTAGGTTAAAAAAATTAATTAAATTGGGGTAAATTAGAAATTAAATTAGGTTATATTTAAAAAGGTTAGTTAGGGTAGGGGGAGTTGGTTTTAAATTATTAAAAAGGGGGGGAAAAAGGGTTAAAGGAAAATTTTTTATTATTTGTTTTTAAATTGGGTTTTAAAAATAGTTAAAAAAATTAAAAAAGTTTTTTTTTTATTTTCCCGGGAAATTGGTTCTTAAAAAAATAAAAATTTAAATTAAAATTTAAATTAAGGGTTTTTTAATTTATTAAAAAAATTTTATTGGGAGGTTTTTGGGAAAAATTTTTTAAAAGTGGGTTATTAAAATTTTAAAATTGGAAAGGGGGGTTGGTTTGGGTTAGTTAGGTTATTAGGGGGTTGGGTTGGTTAGGTTGGTTAGGTTATTATTTTTAGGTTGGAAGGGTTGGTTTGGGTTATTGGGTTGGGTTTTGGTTTTGGTTAGGTTGGGTTGTTTTTTGGTTGGTTGGTTATTGGTTATTTTTAGGTTATTTTATTATTAAGGGGGAGGTTTTATTGTTATTGGGTTAGGGGTTATTGGGTTTTAGGTTGGTTATTGGTTGGGTTTTTATTATTTTAGGTTATTAGGTTGGTTATTAGGTTAGGTTATTTTAGGTTGGTTGGGAGGTTGGTTAGGATTTAGGTTTGGTTTGGTTAGGTTAGGTTAGGTGTTGGTTGTAGGTAGTTGTTGGGTTAGGTTAGTGTGGTAGGTTAGGTAGGTTAGGTTTAGGTTAGGTTAGGTTAGGTTAGGTATTAGGTTTAGGTTAGGTTGGTTAGGTTAGGTTAGGTTAGGGTTAGGTTAGGTTATGGTTAGGTTTGGTTTAGGTTAGGTTTAGGTTAGGTTAGGTTAGGTTAGGTTTTAGGTTAGGTTTAGGTTAGGTTAGGTAGGGTAGTTGGTTAGGTTTTAGGTTAGGTTAGGTTAGGTTATGGTTAGTTAGGTTAGGTTAGGTTTAGTTTGGTTAGGTTAGGTTAGGTGGTTTGGTTGGGTTTTAGGGTTAGTTAGGTTAGGTTAGTTAGTGTTAGGTGTTTTAGTGGTTAGGTTATTTAGGTTGTTAGGTTAGGTTTGGTTGTAGGTTAGGTTTGGGTTAGGTTAGGTTAGGTTTTAGGTTTAGGTTAGGTTAGGTTAGGTTAGGTTAGGTTATTGGTTTAGGTTAGGTTAGGTTTAGGTTAGGTTAGGTTAGGTTAGTGTAGGTTAGGTTAGGTTAGGTTTTTAGGTTTTAGGTTAGGTTTTGTTAGTTAGGTTAGGTTAGGTTAGGTTAGGTTAGGTTAGGTTTAGGTTAGGTTAGGTTATTGGTTAGGTTAGGTTAGGTTTTGTTAGGTTAGGTTGTTAGGTTAGGTTAGGTTAGGTAGTTAGGTTAGGTTAGGTTAGGTTAGGTAGGTTAGGTTAGGTTAGGTTTAGGTTAGGTTTTAGGTTAGGTTAGGTTAGGTTAGGTTATAGGTTTTAGGTTAGGTTGTTAGGTTTTAGGTTAGGTTAGGTTAGTTTTAGGTTAGGTTAGGTAGGTATAGGTTAGGTTAGGTTAGGTTAGGTTAGGTTAGGTTAGGTTTAGGTTTAGGTTAGGTTAGGTTGTTAGGTTAGGTTGGTTAGGTTTAGGTTAGGTTAGTTGTTAGGTTAGGTTAGGTTAGGTTAGGTTTAGGTTAGGTTAGGTTAGGTTTCAGGTTGGTTTTTAGGTTTAGGTTAGGTTTGTTAGGTTAGGGTTAGGTTAGGTTAGGTTAGGTTTAGGTTAGGTTAGGTTAGGTTAGGTTTAGGTTTAG
>JBCFYV010008215.1:0-25000 GCA_039000515.1 Timema cristinae | reverse complement strand
TTTTTTTTTTTTTTTTTTTTTTTTTTTTTTTTTTTTTTTTTTTTTTTTTTTTTTTTTTTTTTTTTTTTTTTTTTTTTTTTTTTTTTTTTTTTTTTTTTTTTTTTTTTTTTTTTTTTTTTTTTTTTTTTTTTTTTTTTTTTTTTTTTTTTTTTTTTTTTTTTTTTTTTTTTAAAAAAAAAAAAAAAAAAAAAAAAAAAAAAAAAAAAAAAAAAAAAAAAAAAAAAAAAAAAAAAAAAAAAAAAAAAAAAAAAAAAAAAAAAAAAAAAAAAAAAAAAAAAAAAAAAAAAAAAAAAAAAAAAAAAAAAAAAAAAAAAAAAAAAAAAAAAAAAAAAAAAAAAAAAAAAAAAAAAAAAAAAAAAAAAAAAAAAAAAAAAAAAAAAAAAAAAAAAAAAAAAAAAAAAAAAAAAAAAAAAAAAAAAAAAAAAAAAAAAAAAAAAAAAAAAAAAAAAAAAAAAAAAAAAAAAAAAAAAAAAAAAAAAAAAAAAAAAAATTAATATTAAGTAATAATAGTAATAGTATAATAGTAATTTTAAGTAATTGTTAATTAATTAATTAAGTAATAATAAGTTAATTAGTAAATTAGTAAATTAATTAAGTTAGTTAAGTTAAGTTAATGTTAAGTTATTAAGTTATTAAGTAAGTTAATATTAAGTTAGTAAGTTATTTAGTTTTTTTAAGAATTAAGTTAAGTAATTAAGTTAAGTAAGTTATTAATATTAAGTATTAAGTAATTAATAAGTTAAGTAAGTTAGTTATTAATTAGTATAAGTTAAAATATAATTAATTATTAATAATTAATTAATAAGTTAGTTAAGTAAGTTAAGTAAGTAATTAAGTAAGTTAATAAGTTATTAGTAATTAAGAAGTTAATAATTAATATAATTAAGTTATTAAGTAAGTTATAAGTAATTAATTAAGTAATTAATTAAGTAAGTTATAAGTTAATTAATTAATTAATAATAATTAATTAATTTAATTAAAATTAAGTTATTAAGTAATATTAATTATAAGTTAATTAATTAAGTTAATTAAGTTAAGTATTAAGTTAAGTTAAGTTAAGTAAGTTAATTAATTAATTAAGTTAAGTTAATGTTAATTTAATTAATTAATTAATAAGTTAATTAATTATTAATTAAGTTAGTTAAGTTAAGTTAGTTAATTAAGTTAAGTTAAGTTAATTAAGTTAATTAAGTAGTAATTATTAATTAATAAGTAAGTTAAGTTAATTAAGTAAGTTAATTAGTTAATATTAATTAATTAAGTTAAGTTAATATTAAGTTAGTTAATTAAGTTAATTAAGTTAAGTAAGTTAATTATATTATTAAGTTAAGTTAATTTAAGTAATTAATTAAGTTAATTAAGTTAATAAGTTAATTAAGTAATATAAGTTTAATTAATTAAGTTAAGTTAATTAATTAAGTTAAGTTAATTAAGTTAATTAAGTTAATTAAGTAAGTTTAGTTAAGTTAATTAAGTTAAGTATTAATAATTATTTAATTAGTTATTAATTAATTATTATTAAGTTAATTAAGTTAATTATAATTAAGTTAATTAATTAAGTTAATTAAGTTAATTAAGTAATTAATAATTAATTTTAAGTAATAATTAAGTTATTAGTAATTAAGTTAAGTATAAGTTAATTTAATAATTAGTTAATAATTAAGTTAAGTTAATTAAGTTAATTAATTATATTTAGTTAATTAAGTTAGTTATATTAATTAATTAATTAAGTTAAGTTATTAATTAAGTTAAGTTAGTTATTAATTTAATTAAGTTAATTAATTAAGTAATTAATTAAGTAAGTTAAGTTAAGTTAAGTTAATTAATTAAGTTAAGTTAATTAGTTATATTAAGTTAAGTAAGTTAAGTTAATTAATTAAGTTAAGTTAAGTTAAGTTAGTTAAGTTAATTAATTAAGTAAGTTAAGTTAATTAAGTTAGATTAAGTTAAGTTAAGTTAATTAAGTTAAGTTAAGTATAAGTTAATTAATTAATTTATAATTAAGTTAAGTTAGTTAAGTTAATTAAGTTAAGTAAGTTAAGTTAAGTTTAAGTAATTATAAGTTAATTAAGTTAAGTTAATTAAGTTAATTAAGTTAAGTTAAGTTAAGTTTAAGTTAATTAAGTTAATTAAGTTATAAGTTAAGTTAAGTAATATTAAGTTAAGTAAGTTAATTAAGTTTGTTAATTAAGTTAAGTTAAGTTAGTTAAGTTAAGTTAAGTTAAGTTAAGTTAAGTTAATTAAGTTAAGTTAATTAAGTTAAGTTAAGTTATTAAGTTAATGTATTAATTAAGTTAAGTTAATTAAGTTAAGTTAAGTTAATAGTTAAGTTAAGTTAAGTTAAGTTAAGTTAAGTTAATTTAAGTTAAGTTAAGTAGTTAATTATTAAGTTAGTTAAGTTAAGTTTAATTAGTTAATTTAAGTTAAGTTAAGTTAAGTTAAGTTAATTAAGTTAATTAAGTTTAATTAGTTAAGTTAAGTAGTTATTAAGTTAAGTTAATTAAGTAATTTATTTAAGTTAAGTTAAGTTAAGTATTAATTAATTAAATTAAAAACGTTAAATTACTTTAAAGTTACGAAATTAAGAAAAGAACAATTAAAAAAAGGAATTTTAATTTAATTTAAGTTAACTTTAAAAAAAAGTTAATTAATTTTAAATTAATAATTTTTTAAAAAATTATTAAATTTAAGTTATTAATTTTAATTATTAAGTAATTAAATAAAAATTAATTATTTATCTTATTAATAAATTAATTAATTAATTATTAATAATTAATTATTAAAGTTTAATTAAATTTTAATTAATTAGTTTAATTTAATTAATTAATTAATTAATAATTCAAGTTATTATTTTTCTTATTAATTTAATTAATAAGTGTTAATTCATTAATTAATTTTCTTAAGAAAAAGTTATTTTTAAATTTTAAAAAGTTCGTTACGGTTATTTCGTTCCCAATTTCTTAAGTTAAGTTTTTAAAAAGTTAAAAGTTGTCGTTGTTCAGTTTTTCCCCGTTCATTGTTTTTCATTTTTTTCCTTCCAACCGAAATTTTCAAATGTTAACTTTTTTTAATTTTAAGTTAACCGAATTTTTTAACCCAAAAAACGCTATTAATTAATTTATTAATTTTACTTAATTTTAAAAAATTAAAAAATTTGTTTCATTTAATTAAAATCCTTACTCTCCTTTCCTTTGTTAAAATTTACTTAAAATTTTAACGTTTTTAATTTTAAAAATATAATTTCAACCTTAATTCCATTTAAAAAAATTTTAAACTTTTAAAACATTTATACCAAATTTACATTAAATTAATTCCAATTATTTTAATAATTTAAATTTTAATTTTAAAAGTAATAAATTTCCCCCTTAAAAATTTTTAAATAATTTAAACTTATAAAGTTTAAAAATTAAATTACTTAGTAAAACCAAATTCAAATTTATTTAAAAAACCCTTCCTTTAAAACCAATTCCTTAATTAAACCTTAATTCCTAATTTCATTAAAAATTAATTTCCCTTCAAATTAATTAACTTAAAATTCCTTACTAACTTTCCAAAAAATTTCCTCCACCAAAAAAACCCTTTCCAACAAAATTTTAAATTCCCCCTCCTTTTTTCCTAAAAACCGATTTATTTTCCAAACCTTATTATTCCAAATCCTATCCTACCTCCAAAAAACCAATCAAATTCCTAACCTATTTTCCTTTTTCCCTTCCTTCCACCTAAAAAAAATAATCCCCAAAATCCTTTAAATAATTACATTCCAACCAAATTACCTTCCTTTCCTACCTACCTAAACCTTTCCCCCTTTCCACTCTTCCAAAATTTAATTCCCAAAAATTAATTTTTAAACTTTCCAATTAAAAACCCAATAAACTTTCCCTAACCTAACCTTAAAAAACAACCTAACCTAACCTAAACCAAAACCCCCCCACCTTACCTAACTCCAAAACCTAACCTAACCAAAACTAACCAAACCCCAAAACCAAACCCAAACCTAACCAAACCTAACCTAACCTAAACCTAACCTAACCTAACCTAAAACCAAACCAAAAACCCAAACCCTAATCCTAACCTAACCCCTAACCTTAAACCCTAACCAAACCCAAACCTAAACTTACCAAACCCAAACCCTAACCTAACCAAAACTAACCTACCTAAACCTAACCTAACCTAACAAACCCCAACTAACCAAACCTAACCTAACCTAAACCAAACCAAACCCAAACCCTAACCTAACCTAACCTAACAAATTCCCAAACCCAAACCCTTTAAAAAACCAAACCTAACCTAACCTAACCTTAACTTACCAAACCCCTAACCCCAAACCCAAAACTACCTAACCTAACCTAACCTAACCAAACCTAACAAACCAAAAACCTAACCTAACCTAACCACAAACCAAACAAACCTAACCAAACCTAACTAACCAACCTTTAATTAATAAAATAAAAACCTAAAAACCAAAACCTAACCTCCCAAAACTAACCAACCTAACCTATAAAAAACCTTTAAACCCTTTACCAAAAACCCTCCTAACCTAACCAAATAATTAAAACCTAACCTAAACTAACCTAAAAACCCAAATCCAAATTAAAAACCAAAAATCAACCCTAACCTTTCATAACCTAACCTTTAACCCAAACCAACCAACCTCCTAACCTTAACCTAACCAAACCTAACCAAACCCTAACTAACCAAACCTTACCTAACCTCCCTACCAACCAAAACCAAACCTAACCAACCCTTAAAAAATAAACCAAACCCCTAACCCTAACCTCCAAACCAAAAATTAACTAAAAAAAAACCTAACCAAACACCTAAATCCAAAACTCCAAAATTTCCTAACCAAAACCTCCAACCCCTAACCTAACCTAACCTAACCTAACCAAACCCTAACCAAACCCTAACAACCTAACCTAAACTAACCTAACCAAACCTAACCTCCTAACCAAACCTAACCTAACCTAACCAAACTAACCTAACCAAAACCTAACCTAACCTAAACCTAACCAAACCTAACCAAACCTAACCAAACCCAAACCAAACCCCCCTAACCTCCCCAAACTAACCTAAAACCTAAAACCTAACCTAACCAAACCCCCTTAAACCTAAACCTACCTAACCTAACCAAACCTAACCTTTAACCTAACCTAACCTAACCTAAAAACCTAACCAAACATAACCAAACCCTAACCTAACCAAAATAACCTAACCTAACCTAATACCTAACAAACCTAACCCCAAACCCTAACCTAACCTAAATCTTAACTAACCAAAACCTTAACCAAACCAAACCCTAACCTAACCTAACCTAACCTAACCTAACCTAACCTAACCAAACCCTAACCCCTAACCTAATACCTAACCTAATTTTCCCCCAAACCCCCAAACCCTAACTTAAAAAACCTAATTACCTAACCCCTAACCAAACCCTAACCTAAACCAAACCCAAAAAACCAAACCCTAACAACCCTAACCTCCCAAACCTAACCTAACCAAAAACCAAACCCTAACCTAACCAAACCATAACCTAACCCTAACCAAACCTAACCTAACCAAAAACCTAACAAACCTAACCTCCTAACCTAACCTACCAAACCCTAACCCCAAACCCCAACCAAACTAACCTAACCTAACCTAAAACCTAACCAAAAACCTAACCAAACCAAACCCCGCTAAAATTCCCAAGTTTAGTGCACGTTTTATTTTTGAAATTGCGGCACGAGACACTTGGTTTTGAAGTCAAATTTCCCAAAATTTTCCCAGAGGATCGGGTTTCCCACAAATATGAAGGGTTATTGTAGGTACCTATCTACCTTCCCCACCAAGAGTGCCCGTGCCGAAATATAAAATATAAAAACAGGGCCCCTTAATTTTGGGGATTTTAAATTGATGTTATGTTTCAAAATATCGATTTTTTTTAAAACTTTGCCCAGTATACTTTTTATAGGAAGTTTAAAAAAAAATTGTAGTTTTTGATGATTTTTATTTAATCATGATTTTTAAAAGGGTCGAGCAATTTAAATTTCTATTTTTTTTAAAAAAATAAATTTTTTTTGCATTATTTTTTTTCTGTGTCTGTATTAAAGAGTATTTTTGAACCATATTGCTCTCGCGCTATCTAGATTTTTTTAGAACATATTCATTGTTGGTTTTATTAATTTTTCTATGTTGGATCAAAACAGTTAGTTTATTGTAATTGTGGACTTTTTTTGCCGTTAATTTGTGTATTATAATGATTTTTCTGACAGAAGAAATTCCACAAACCCCATATCCTTTTTTTTGGAGGGAAAAAGAAAAGATGAGAGGGTGCAACATCCGACTTTTAAAAAACCCGATATCCCTTAGTTTAAGATTAAACCGTTTGATGCCTCCAAAATTAAAATGAATCAAATTTTTAGTTATTCTATGTTGGTTAAAATTGGTTGTTTATTGGGATGTGGGGCTTTCCCGGGGTTTTGTTGTTTTGGTTTTTGTTACAAGCAAAATTATAAATCAGTTGATATTTTTTTAAATATTAAAAAAGCCCTTTTCCCGGGTTGTGTAAGTTAATTTGGGTATGTATCATTTTTTTATTTTTTGGTTTTTAAATACTCGTTGGGAATAGTAGGGCCCAATGTTCAAGACATTTTTGAATAGAACACAAACTTGGTGTCAATTTTTTTTGAATTCCAATTTGTTCTCATTCTTTTTAAAAATCTTAATATTTTTAGTTTTTATAGTGAATTAGCATAATATTAAATATGATTATTTTCACTTGTTTTTAAAATTAAATTTTTTAACTAAGTAAAATTTTTAAAACCTATTAAACTGTACTATATTACATCAATCGGCTACATATGGTCAGCACCCTTTTATAAACTTTAATTGCTAAACCCGCCTCGGGGGCTAGTTGGCTAAGCATAGTGTGTTGAGCTTGAGCTGAGGACCGGGGATCGAGGTTCGAAAACTTGGTCGGGTGAAAATTTTGGGGGGGTTTTTCCCCAAATGGTTTTCCATTCTCTCTTTCACGAAATGCGGGGTTTACTTCCCCTTAAATTTATCCCGCCCAAATTTCCCCTTCCATTTGTGTAATTGTTTAAAGGTTAACCCCAAAGGTTTTGTAAGACTGGTGAAATAAATAAAATAATTGCTACAATAGAGTGCAAGGCCCTTGGAAACTAATAGGCCCCCAACTAAATTTGAACTATAGAATGACCTGCTTTTGTTACATTCAGAAGAAGGGAACTTATTAAAAAAACAAATTTTAGCCGTTCAGTGATCACTTATTCAACTAAGTTTTTCAACGAAAATGGGCTGTATTGAAAAAGTCTACTTCCCCGCTTTAGCCCCTTTACGGTCAATTGATAGTTGCATTAGCATCACATCATCAAGTGAGATTGCTAATGTCGTGAAGTGTGTAATGCACACCACACACCCCTTTGTCCAAAGGTTTATGGCAAGTTACCCTTGACATTTGGGGGATGTGGGGTTTGATTGGCAATTGTTTATTTTTTGTATGCAAAAGAGAAGAGCTCATAGAGTAATGTGTCTTGTTTCACATGTTAAAAATATGGTTGCTTTGTAGTGTTGTAGGTTGTTTGTGTTATGTTGGTTAATTTGGAGAATTTGCCCTGTGAGTGAAAAAAAGCCACAAAATTTTAAGTGGCCTATGCTATTTGGGCTGATGATGGTGTTTAAAATGTTCCTAAAAACATTGTGGAAGCGACTGCAAAATCAAGGGTGTGAAAAGGATATTTTGCCCTTTAAATATTCGTTGCAGTCCGTCTCAAGTGCGTTTCTGGTGTATGTGATGATTTTCAAGTTGCATCAAATCAAGTGTACCGTATTCAGATCAGCCCTAATCCTAAAAATAAATTAATTCCCCCCCCCTACAAAAGAGTTCTTAGTTTGGGTTCCGTCCCCGTTACTTTGTAAAATGCTTGGGTGTGTTTCTTCTACATGATTGAATTTTTGTTTGCTTAGCGACAAAACAATTCCCTTACAAGTAACAAAAAGAAAACTTATTAAAAAAATTTCAAATTTGGGAGATTTTTCATAAAATAGATGTATTTCTGTACATCAAAATTGTTTAATGATAATTATACTTTAAAAAAAATGGCGAAACCCAAAGACACTTGGTTTATTAGGCTTTTATTTATGAATAAATTTTTTAGACCCCAATAAAACCTAAATCCAAACATGTTACATCAGTGTTATCCCAGGGGCCCTTTTTCAGGCACTTTAAGAATCGTATATGTTTTAAAATCATCGATATTCCCAAAGTGAAACCTGAAAATATTGACCCAAAACCCCCATTTGATCCAGATCCTACTTTATCTATACTAAAAAAGTTTATTGTTTATTTTGTGAATTTGTGTGGTTTAATTTTTTAGGGAAAGGAATGGAAGGTATCAGGTTGATCACACCAGCTGATATTACCTAATTAGGTGTTTGGCAAGGCTAGGGTTTGGGAAAAAGATAAAGTCCTTGCACACAGCATGCTTTTTCCATGGCCCCGAGTCCAGTCGACCATTAGGTTAAAGGGGTACACGGTCATTTCCCGTACACCGCTGCACCCCCCTGGACTGTCCGGCCCGTGCGCTAGGGCAAGCAAGTATTGGGGAATTCAATGCAGGGGTTTCTTGATGTTCACCAGTCTCATCACTTTCAGTCTTGTGTAAGTGTAAACTGCAAGTCCCGGGGAATTGAATTCTTGCCAAAACCCAAACGCACTTAGATGTTGTAATAGTAGTCTACATCAAACAACATTTTGGGACTCTGACATTTCCTTTCATAAAAACTGTGAACAAAGTCACAAATGTTCTCATCTGTCCACCCCACATTATAAGAAGAACCCCCACATTTAATTTTCGTTTTTTCTTCTGATTAAAAACCCTAAAGAAAAGTTGGTAAAATTGCCATCACCCATCCTCCAATGCGCTTAAACCCTTTAGTGGTTTGTGGATGAGAAATCATGGTGGATATAGAGGAGTGTTTTTTCTTTTGGTTGGAAAAAAAATTTAAATTTAAACATTTACAAAAACTTTTGTCTAATGCGAAATAGAGCTAAGCTGATTCGAGAAAATTTTACGCTTAAATTTATTTTTTATACTATTAGGTACCCAAAACCTTTGCTGTGATTTTTTTCAGTTTTTCAAAATATTTGTTCCTGTGTCATTTGGTTTTTGAATGGTTCATTATAACAAAATTTTTTTTTAATTTACTTTTTAATCACTTCATTGGATTCCCTTCTTTTTTGAGTGTTTTGTAGTAACATTTTGAAAATTTTTGGGTTTTTTTAGAAAATAATCCCTAAAACATAAGGTTTTGGTTTTGACCCCCCACAAGTTTAAACATGTCCACCCGTACTTTTTTGCACTTAAAACATATACAATATTTAATTTTATCTGCTTTTTTGTTTATTTTGGTTTTTGATATTAAAGGTGAACTAAAAGTACGAATATATTAAATTCCTGGTTTGTATTTGTTTTTTATTTCTCGGTAGAACATGTTTAAAATTTTTTCACATGGTGACCTTAAATTTCCTGATATCTGTAGAGCAAAATTTCTTGGAAAAAAACTGTTAAAATGAGAGGAAAATGTTCTCATTAATTCCCTTGACAGGTAGGCCCCCTATTTTAAAAAAGTTGAGGTCACCAGTGAAGAAAAAATTAACTTGTTTGTACTGGAGCAGTTTTTTTTTATTTTTTCATAAAAAAATGCAAAAAAAACCCTTTCCCTCCCCTATTAGGTAATAATTTTTTGTGGGGTGTGTAAAAACCCATTCTTAAAAAAAGTGATATGCTAATAATTGCTACTGGGAAAAATTTTTGGTTACAGATAATTATGTGCTTGCTATTACATGAAATGATTTTTTAAGTAGTATTTTCTTTTTGTTCAACTATGTTTGTTGTTTTTTTTTTAGAAAACCCAAAACCCTAAAGGGAAAAAGGTCCTTTGGTAGAGAACCAAAAGATTGAAAAAACAAAAAAAGTCCCTCTTTATCCAAGGAAAAAAAAACCCCCTCCTTGATCACAAAATGTTTGAAGGATTGGTAAGGAGACCCAATTTCATCCTCCCTAACTGGGCCCCGCCCCCACACCGGTCTTTTCCATGTGTGTCAGTTGGTTTTCATTCCAAAAATGGTGAAGATGTACATTTTAGTGCTTAATGATATGTAGTTTTTGAACTATAAATACACCTGGTTGCTCTTTTCTGGTTTCCCTTTTCAAAAATGAAATTTTCATGCTGAAATATGTTGGCTATTAATCAAAAGCACATTTTTCGCAAAAAAATGTTTATGTTGTAGTGACGTTTCAAAAATAATGTTTTTCAGCGATAATTACTTAGAAAATTCCCAAAGGATAAAGATAACTTGGGTATGGAATTGTGTATGACAAGATCCTATTTCAAAGTGACTTGAAAATATGGTTAATAAAAGCTCTTTTTAAATTTAAAATTGGTTATAATGGCGTCGGCTTTTGTCAAATTGGCATAGTGTCATTTTTTCAGCAGTTGGGCAAAATGTATCTTTTAACGTTTAAAAACCTCGATTTTGTGTCACTATCATCGGTTGTGATCAAAAAATTTTTAGATTTTTATTTTAAATTGTATTTAAAAATACCTTTATATGTGTAAAAAAACCTGAGAAAATTGACAATTTTACAGGGTTTTATAGCAAGCTGTTGGTAGATCATACATGCGCTGGTCTAATAATATACTGAAGGAAAAACAGTCAGGGAAAAGGGGTTGTGGGAATTTTGGGGTTCAAGGCCAAAAAGAAAAGGACTAACCTCCTTCATTGTCACTGACTGGTGGAACTGTCTCATGTCCATATCCAAAAATAAAAAACCAAGGGGTTTTTTTTTTTTTGTGTTTAAAAAATTCAACGTTAGTTTTTGGGATTTATTATGTAGTAATTTGTTTTCATAGTATGAACCCCCCTTAGCAAAATAAAATAAAATAGGAGACCCAAAAAACAAAAATAAAAAGGATCAAAAAAAAGGGGGCAATAAGAGTGAGCGGTGGAATTAAGTTTTTTAATTTTGGATAAACATTCAAAAAATTAGATCACACAACTTACCAGTTGCGGGGGGTAAAATTTATAGCGGTATCCTATAGAATCTAATAGAAATGTTATATATTTAAAATTTTAAAAAAAAAAATAGCATACATAAAAAATTTAAAAAGGCCTAAGGGTTGGTAGTTTTTAAGGAATGCTTGAAGTGGTTTTATGTTTTAAATTTTTTCAATATAGAACCAAATTTTTTTTGATAATTCTATAGGAATTTTCCCAATTATTTTAAATTTGCTAAGTAGGGGTTTTGGAAAAATATGACTTTTTTTTCCTACAATTAATTTCTTAGAAATGAATGTTTTTTTTCAAACTCATGAGTTGCCCAAGGGAAATTTTTAAAGCCCATTTCAATTTTATACAATAATTGTTAGTTTTGAAAATTTTACCACCAAAACCATCAAAATTTTTCCATTACAAAAGTTAATTTTCTGAGTATTTTTTTCTTGGGTTTTATTATTAAATCCCAATTTGGGTTAAGGGTTTTGAATATAAAGGTTGTATCGTTTTCATTTAAAAAAATTAAAAATAATCTAAATAGAAATTTTAAATTTCTAATTAAACTTGTCTTTTTTTAAAGTATCAATGTCTCTGTTGTGAATGAATATCCCCAAAAAATTGAAAAGTACCATGCAACGAAAAATTTTTCAGTTTTCCTCAAGAAAACCCGAGCCAAGATGCTGCAGCGAAAGAATGATTATTACCTTTTGAAGATGCCCATCCTTTGGAAAACTTTTCGAGAAAAAAATTTGCCTACTTTTCTTTTTGCCTCACACTAAAAAGAGACCAAATAAATTTTAAAGGTAAAAAAGACAAACTACAACTTTCTGTCGTGTTTAAATAAAGAAACTTTATTTCATTCAAAATTTTTGTTTGAAATTTGAATTTTATTTTTAAAATACACTGTCCCTGGTTTCTTCACAATCTGTTATTCGCGGGTGTTTATTTTCTCGAGCCTTTTTTAATGGAATTCTGGAGACATGCTGAAAACTTTGCTGCACGAGTGTTTTCCACAATACAGCAATCCAGGGAAAATATACCCCCTATGAAAGAAAAAAGTATTTTAGGTACTGACGGGGGGGGCTGATGTACAATACATGGAAATTTCCCAGTGGGGGCCGCTAGCCCCTCTTTCACAATCTGATCTCACCCAAAAAGGTTTACCCCGGGATCTGGTACCTGGGGGAGGCTTTTGGTTTAAAACCCCAAAGGAAACCGTCAGGTGCAGGGATGGGCGACAACTTGGAAAAGGGTTGTTGTGTGGGGTGATAGATGGTCGACAAGCTTAGAAAAGGGTTGTTAGTGTGAGGGTTGTTGATGGGACAAGCTTGACAGGGTTTGTTAGTGTGAGGGTTGATAGATTTGGGCGCAAGCTTGGAAAAAGGGTTGTTAGTGTGAGGGTTGATGATGGCGACAAGTTTGAACAGGGGGTTTTAGTGGAGGGTGATGATGTCGACAACTTTGAACAGGGTCTGTTGTGTGAGGGTTGATAGATGGTCGCAAGTTAGAAAAAGGGGCTGTTAGTGTGAGGGTTGATAGACTGGTCGAAAGCTTGGGCAGGGTCTGTTTGTGTGAGGGTTTATAGCTGGTCGACAAGCTTGGAAAAGGGTTGTTAGTGTGAGGGTGATGATGGTCGACAAACTTGAACGGGTCTGTTAGGGAGGTTGATAGAATGGCGACAAGCTTGGGAAAAGGGTCTGTTGTGTGAGGGTTGAAATGGTCGACAAACTTGGAAAAGGGGCTGTTTGTGTGGGGTTGTAGACTGGGCGAAAGCTAGAACAGGGGCTGTTGTGTGGGGTTTATGATGGTCGCAAGCTTTTTAAAAAAACCCCGGGGGGGGGGGGGGTTTTTTTGTTAGTGTGAGGGTGTAGATGGTCGACAAACTTGAACAGGGGCTGTTAGGTGGGGGGTTGATAGATGGTCGACAAGTTGAAAGGGTCTGTTTGTGTGAGGGTTTATTGATGGTCGAAAGCTTAGAACAGGGTTGTAGTGTGGGGTTGATGATGGGCGACAGCTTGGGAAAGGGTCTGTTAGTGTGGGGTTGATGCTGGTCGACAAGCTTGAAAGGGTCTGTTGTGTGAGGGTTTATAGACTGTCGGGCAAGCTTGAACGGGTTGTTTGTGTGGGGTTGATAGATGGTCGACAAGCTTTTGAAAGGGTCTGTTTGTGGGGTTGATGATGGGCGACAACTTGGAAGGGGGCTGTTGTGTAGGGTTGTGAGGTCGACAAGTTGGAAAGGGTCTGTTGTGTGAGGGTTGATAGTGGTCGACAAGTTAGAACAGGGTCTGGTTTTGGGGTTTTAAAACTGGGCACAAACAACAGGGGGTTAGGGAGGGGGAAGGGGGTCAAAGTTGGAACCGGGGTTGGGGAGGTGAGGGTTGATAGCTGGGCGAAAGTTAGAAAGGGTTGTTATGTGTTTGATAGCTGGGCGAAAGCTTGGAACAGGGTCGTTAGGTGAGGGTTTTTGTTCACAAGTTGGAAAGGTCTTTATTGGGGGGATGGGTCAACAAAATTAAAATTTGTTAGTTGGGGTTTTGGCTTCCAAATTAAAAAAAGGTTGTTAGTTGGGGGGTTACTAATGGTGAAAGTTTGGAACAGGGTTTTATTGATTATGATTGGTGAAACCCTTAAAAAAGGGTTGTTTTGAGGGGAAGATGGCGCAAGTTAAAAAGGGCTTTATGTAGGGTTTTTGTTTTTCGACAAGGGAAAAGGGGTTTTTATTAGGGTTATAGAAAATGGGGAAAAATTAGAAAGGGTCTGGGTGTGGGGTTTAAGGATTCACAAGCTTTTAACGGGTCTGTTGTGTGAGGGGATAGGGTTGGTGAAGGGACAGGGGCGAAATGTGAGGGTTGATGACTGGGAAAGTTGGAACAGGGGGTTGTTTAGTGTGGGGTTGATAATTGGGGGGAAAGTTAAAAGGGGTTGTTGTGTAGGGGTTATGTGGTGCAGCTTGGAAAGGGTTGGGGTTTTGAGGGGATAAGGGGTTGGTAAAAGTTGGCGGGTCTGAGTTGGGGTTGAAGGGTTTAAAGCTTTTGGGAAAGGGTCTGTTGTTGGGGGGGGATAGGTGGCGAAATTAACGGTCTGTTAGTTAGGGTTGATGTGGGGAAAGTTGAAGGGGTTAGGTGAGGGGGATGACTGGCCAAGCTGAAAAAGGGTTGTTGGTTTAGGGTTAAGGCTGTGAAACTTTCAGTTTTGGTTGGGGTGATAGAGGACAAGTTTTGGGAACAGGGGCTGTTAGTTAGGGTTGATGGGGGAAAGTTGGGGGTTGAGGTAGGGTTGATAACGGGCCAGTTGGGGTCTGGTGGGGGTGAGCAAGTATTAGTTTGTGTTGGGATCACCACCCAAGGGGGAAAGGTTAAAGTTGAAATGTGTTGGGAGGCCCCTAAGTTTTTGTAAGTTACTCAGTAAAGAAAATTGGAGCAAAGGTTAGGGTAAATTTAAAAAGTGAATACATAATAGCCAAAAAATTAGGGCCATTTGCATTGTATGAATAACAAATACCAACTAAAAAATAATTGGGTTTTCTTAGGCTCTACCATTCTTCAAAATGTCATTATCGTGTGCGGAGATCAGGATTTCAAAATCTGTTAGTGTATTGGGGGGTTTTCCAAATAAAGACTTAGCCTTTTGTAAACTTTTATGAAAATGAATAGTAGGGGAAAAATGTATTTTTAACTTTGAACAATGATTTGTGAAACCATTAAAAATGAATAGTATTATTTAGGGAAAATAAAAATTTTTTAAAAATTTTGTTGGTTTAAATTTTTAAGGGTATAAGGGGATTTGAGAAAAAACAAAGCAGAGAAAGGGGGTTAAATGATACCTAAAAATTATTTTTAAAATCTAAAAAACAGAACAGTTGAATTGGGGCCTGGGTGTGGGTTGAAGGGGAATTCAAAAAATTTAAAAATGAAAAAACGATGTTTGGTTGGGCTGCTAAGGATAAGTGTGGGGTTTGAGGGGAAATTAAAATTTTGATGTGAAATAAAGTTTTGTTGGTTTTTGGGCATCTAAGGTAATTGGGGAAGGGGAATTTCAAAAGGTATTAAATAAAACTTTCAGGGTTGGGCTCTGAAATAATTTTAAGGGGAAATTCAAAATCGGTAAATAAAATTTCATGTTGGCCTTGGGATCTGAGAGGTAAATGTGGGGTTTAAAGGGGAAAAATATGTAAAAAACTTTTTGGGCTTTGGGATCTAAATAAGTGTGGGTTGGGGGAATTCAAAGTCATGGAATAAATTTTAGGGCCCTTGGCTCTGAGAGGTAATTTTTAAAAATTAACATCGATGTAATAAAGTTTTTATGTTTTCCCCTTTGGGTTCTAGAGGTAATTTTTAAAGGGGTTAACTCTTTTGAAAAATAAACGTTTTCATTTCTTGGGCATGCTGAGGGATAGGGGGGTTAGTCGAAATAAATAATGGGGGTAATTTGATTTTACAATGAAGGGGAAACGATTAAGTCTTATTAAATGTTTTTTAATAATATGTGAAAAAAAACTAAAGAGTTTTACGAAAAAAAAAGAGCATTATACTAATGGGTGTTGTTGGACAAAGGGAAAATGGAGGAGAATTTAAGTTTAAAAAAAAAAATTGCATATGTGTTTTCTTCCACCCCGGGGAAAGGGGATTTTGTTTAAATTGAATTACTAACTAGTTTTTTAAAATTTGTTGTATCTTTGTTGAAGTTTCTTTTTCTTCGTCAATAAACAACAATGTTGGCAGAAGTTTGGGGGGGGTTTCAAATCAGAAGTTTAAAAATTTGGAAGGGGAAAATGGGGGGCCCCCTGCCTCCTTTTGGAGAAAATTTTACCCAAAACCGATACAAAGGCACAAACCTTCTTTAAATGTTTTTCACTTCCCTATCCTCCAGGGTTAACAGCTAGGTACGTGTTAAAAGAACATTTTTTTTCGAGTTTAGAAACATTAATGAGCTAATTCAAAATATGGTTGCAGTAAAAATAACAACATAATTTATTTTAAAAATTTTTTAATTTTTTAAAATACTAAATTCCCTTTTAAAAATTATTAAATTTTAAATAGGGGAAAAAAAATAAAACCAATACTATTTTTCAATTTACTTAATTTTCCCCTTGTTAAAATGAAATTTTGGGGGCTGGGAAAATTTGGAATGTTGGAAAAAAGTACAAAGGTAATTTTTTTTTGTGATAATTAAACAGCTGGGGGCTGGCTTTGTTTTGGTTTTCCTTTTTTTTTAAGTTTTGATTTTAAAAAGGCCTAGGAAGCCGGTTGGCCCCATTTAAAATTTAATATTTTTTTAAATTCTATTTGTTGATTTTAACTTTTTAAAAAATAATGAAATCCCAATTTTATATTTTACATTCAAAGAGGTGACCAAAATTTTTCCAAAGAGGGTTAAAAAAATTTCTTTTCTTAAAAAAAGGAGTTTGCCCTTTGACAATAATTCAAACAATATTTATTCTGACAAAAAAGGTTTAGCTGAACGGAGGAGCAGGGGACGAAAGCTTTGTTCAAAACCAGGGAGGGCAGAATTTTTTTAAAAAAATTGGGTATTGTCTAATTTTTTTTTTATACCTGGTTTTGTTCATATTTTGAAATTTAATTAACAAATAGGGGGTAAAAACCCAGTTCCCCCCAAATTTCAAGTAAGGAAACCAAAATTTTATTATTAAATAAATAATTAACCCATTATTTTTCCTTTTTTTTAGTTTATTTTAAATAATATTTGGTTTTTTTTCTTCTTGGTTTTTTTTAAAAAAAATGTAAAAAAAAATTTTTAATATTCAAAACAAGGTTTTTCCCTTTTTCTTGAAATGAAAATTTTTTTAAATCTTTTTATTTCAAAATTTTCTTTTTAAAATCAAGGGCCCTTTTGGGTGTAAGAAAAGATTTATTTTTAATCTTTTATTTTCCTTTATTTAAAAACATTTTTTTTTTTTTCTTAAAAATTTTGTTTTTAAAAAAATTTTTTAATTTAAAAATTTAATTTTTTAATTAAAAAGTTTTTTTAAAAACTTTTTTTAGAAAATTGCAATCAAAAAACCTGCTTTCTTTTTTAATCATGACAATGTCTATTTTTAATGGATTTAATTTTTGCCAATTTTATTGTTTTAGGAGGAAAATTCTTACTTAAAAACAAAATAAAACCTTTTATTTTAAAATAGAAATTTTCCTCAATTTTTTTTTTTAAAAATTTTTTTAAAAGGATTTTTTTGAAAAAGTAAAATTTAAAACGAAAGAAATGGAATTTAGATTTGGGGGCCCAAGATTTTTTAAATAAAAAAACAAAAAATTTCAAATCCTGGTTTTTTTAACTTATTTTTTAAAAACCAAAATAAAAATTTTATTTTTTTAAATTTTTTAAAAAAACTAAAAAAATTTTTTTTTAAGCCTTTTTTGGGAGGATTAAATTTGGTATAGAAAGAATTAATTTCTTTGGTGTTTATTTAGGGTTTTTCATTAAAAATTGTTAAAACAAACTTTGTTTTTGGTCAAAGTTATTTTTTGTAAGTTTTGGATTCAATTTCCTTAAAAATTTTCCCATGAAAAATTTGTTTTAAAAACTTTTTAATAATTTTATTTTAAAACCTCTTCCCTCCCTCTTTTCCCCCCCCATTTCCCCCCAGTAGTTTTTTATTTGCAAATTTTTTAAAAATCCCCCATTTTTCCTTTGGAAACCCAAACCCCCCCTTTGGGCCAAATTAATTTACTATAACCTAACCTTTAAATTTTTTATATAATCCTATTTTTTAGTGACAGTAGTTCTGGGTTTTGAAAAAATATTTGAACACAAATTAATATCCCTTTTTTTCCTTTAAAAAAATCAAATTTAAAAAATTTTAGTACTGTAAAGAATTTATAAAAAGGTATTTGTTTATTTTTTAAGTAATTCAAAATTTTTCAAATTTAAACATTCTCAAATTACATTTTAAAAATATAATTTTTTTCTTTACTATTTAATATATTTAATTTTTCAAAAATTATTTTTTTAAAATAAAAAACAATTTAAATTTTAATTTTAATGTAACTTTTTTGTTGTGTTATATAAAACGTTAATCTAATTTTTTTTTGAAAAAAGTACAAAAAGGGGAAATTTTTTTTTATTTTAAAAGTTCAAAAAACGTTTTATAACATTAACTGACTTGCCCGAAATTTTAAAAATTTACAAATTTAATATTTATTTTTTAAGTTTGGGGCAAATTCAATTTAAGTTTTTTTTCCCCTATTTAAAAAATTTTTTTCTTTTTTTTTTGGCTTTATTTAATGAGTTTAAAAATTTTGGTTATTAAAATTTAATTTGGGGTTTTAAATTTAAAAAAAACTTTTTGTATTTAAAAAATTTTATATAATTTTTTATTGAAATTTTTAAATTTTAAATATTTCTTTGTTTTAGGCAAAGAAAGTTTTTAAAAAAATTTTCCTACAAAAGGGGGGTTGATCTCCACATCCAAAAAATTTCTAAAACCCGAAAAAGAAAGGGGTTTTAAAATCTGCAACAAGAAAAAAAAGCTAGGAAAAGTAAAGCCGGTTACAAACCACAGAGGTACAAAAGGGCCCGTTTTGAGGGTTGTTTGTGTTGGGGAACCATAGTATCTAAATCATTTTTTCATCTAGTAAGACACATTAAAAAAAATATTTTAATAATGTTTTTTTACTTTTTTCTCGTTTTCACTGAAATCTATATATCCTAATTTTTTAAATATTTTATTGAAACCAATTTAAATCTGTGAACAGTTAGTTAAAATAAATATAGGTTCGTTAATATTTTCCCTTTTCAAAAAATCAGGTTGTGTTTTATTTTAAAAATGCGTTTCAAAATATTTTTTTTTTTTTTGAGATTTTTATAGTGATCATTTTTGTAATATTTTCTTCTTTGTATAGTATATTCTCCTAATGCTTCTCAATAAATTCGTCCTGTTCTATGAGCAGTATTCTTAAAATAACTGGCGGTGCCATCTGTGATATAATTTATAGACTATGTTTAGTATTACAGTATATTACATAGTTTATTCAGCTGAGGTCTCTGCGAGACAAATTAAGCCGTAGATTTGAAAATGGGATGAATCTGTCAAGAAGTATTAGCAAACTAGGACACTGAAAGAGGTATTACAAACATATTTTGTTCATAATATGTGTGAAATATAAGTTACATTTCTCATTGTGTATGATGAAAGTAGTAAAGTTTAGTTATTATAATTCAATGTTTAAATTCTTGAAAAGGCACTTTTTTTGCTATAATTATAAAGATATAATCTAAATAGTATATATATGATGCATCATTCAGTTCATTTAAAGAAACCCCTGTCTTAGTCTCCCAGTGTTACAAACTGACCAGTTCTACCAACCCCAGCCTGAATTCCCCCAGAATTCCCCATAAACCACCCCAAGGGGGTGGTTAGTATTCCCACTCCCGAATTTCACCCCAAAAATTTTTATTCCCTCCCCACCATCGAATCCCACACCAGAAAGGCCTAAAATCCCCCTGGTCCAACTTCAATTCCCGTTAAGGCTACGTATGAATTTCATACTTTAATCCTGGCGGAGTACTAATCGTCCCCCGAACCGACCCCGGAGACTCTCTCGGTACATATTCGTGCCATGTCCGGTAGTCGAACCGGGGTTGGTCGGTTCCGAGTCCGTCCCTCCTTTTTCGCTCTATCATTCCCTACAGCTGTCTTCCAACCTTCTCCATGCGTTTTCCCCCACTCCATCGCCCCGTTTTCGCAATTCTGTCACCTCCGCGTCTCGCGGGGAACCCTTCACTCCCTCCGGTCCAATAATTTTTATTTGTCCCCTCTTTGGTTTCCCACACCCTGTGTGGCAAAAATCGCCCACAAGGTAGAGTTTATTTTATTTTCCCAACAGGGTACGTATGAAATACCTGTGTAACCTTGGCGGATAGTACTAATGTTTTTTCTCCGACCGGGGCCACTCCTCCTCCGCTGTTTCATTTCCTATTTCCATGATTCTTTTTCTCCCTCCTTTGTTTCTGCTTCTGCTCCCTCTCTCTCCTTTGTACTATGTGTATTTTTTAACGGTCCTGGTGACCCCAGCCTTCAGCCCGCCAGGGCGCCAATGTTTTTCCTTTTGGTTTTTGGTTTTTTCGTCCATGTCGTGTCCGTTTTCGAGAGCCCTTCGGGGCTGGTTTTTAACTGTCTGTCCTTTATGTTTCACATGTTTTATTAATGTTTTTAATGATATATGTTTTACACGCTTACAAACAACAATACACGTCCTAGACATTTAGTTACGAGTACGAAGCTACATGTAGTTACGTGTCCGAAGCTACATGTCCGAGACATGTATCCTCGAGTCGAAGACACATACCCGAGACATGTAGCCAAGAGTCCGAAGGTACATGTTCGGGACATGTAGCTTTGATTCCGAAGGTACACTTCCTAGACATGTAGTTACGAGTCCGAAGCTACATGTCCGAGACATGTAGCCGTGAGTCCCAAGATATATGTCCGAGACATGTAGCCTCGAGTCCGAAGGTACATGTCCTAAACATTTAGCCTCGAGTCCGAAGATACATGTCCTAGACATTTAGCCTCGAGTCCGAAGTTACATGTCCGAGACATGGTGTAGAAAAAAACTTGCTAAAACAGGAGGAATACGGGACACGCACGTCTCCTGTACAAAACGTACACACACCCTTAAAAACGAGAGCAAATAAACCACTGATACTCAACGTTTAACCAGAAACCATCTCAGATTCACTCTCAGCCAAATCAAACTCCGTTTGATTAGCTTCTGCTAAACAAGAATAAATTAACACCATTCTAATTAAATTAAACCAAATATGAAATCTCAAAATCAACAAAACAAAAGATAATATAATTATAGCCAAACTTACTTGATAAGAAATAGTCTGATAGCCCTCCTAATAATGAATGATTCGAATTAGAGGATCAACACGCAACCATAATTGTATAAACTCGTATTCTCAAGCAATATAAAATAAATAATAAGCGTAGATTAAAAGAAACAAGACGTAATCGATCCCAAGGAGACACACACACACACACACACACACACCTACGTTGCCAACCTAAAGATTATTAATTTTCGAACTCGACTCGCTGAGAAGATTCCGACTATGTGTAGTGTTGTAATTAATAAAATCGACGGTTGAAGAGGGGCGGCCCGCCACACGCCACACTCTTGGGAGCGCGTGGAGCCGTGGGTACACGCCCTCCTGGGGCCCTGGGCGGCACGACCGTCAGCGCCGCCCACCGGCCGGTGGGTACGGGACCTCCCGGTGACCAGGCCGGAGAGTGGCGTCGCGCTCGGGGGACGGCGCCGCCTCCAGCGGACCGTCGCTGTACCTTCGGGCGGGTCACCGGGAGGGCCATCGACGCCTACTAATCCGTTCGGTCCGGCCGTCACGAGGCTGGCGCACCTTAGCGGCCGGGAGCGCGACCCGCCCCGGTGGCCGCTCGCTCTCTCGTTCTCTCGTGCCTACCCCTTTTTTTTATTGACCGTCTCCATCGGCTCGGTCTACTAGCGGTGTTTCGTTTGGGTTGGGTGGCGGAGAGGGGGGGTGTCGATATATATTTACTGAAAAATCGGCTCGGATTTTTTTTTTTTTTTTTTTGTTTTTTCCTTCCTTATGACAGTCTCCACCGGGGCTCGGTCGAATATAGGTGTATGGTTTGGGGGGCGGGGCGTCTGTCTATCTCGGGGGCGGGCGTCGATCTTACGAGCCAATATATTTACTGATTTATACGCTCGGATTTTTTTTTTTCTTTTTCTACCAACCCCTTCCTTCTGAACGACACGCCGGCTCGGTCGAGCTATAGGAGCTTGCTCCACTTCTACCGCGAGTCGGCCCGGTATTGCAGTACCGCCAGGATCGGCTCACCCCTAAAACAATCCAGAGAGAAAAATAAAAAGCCAACGGTATTCGAACACTCGACTCCTGTACCAAACGCGATCGTCGACGGTATCCGTCGGTGGCCGAGCGAGTCGTCGAGACGAAACGATAAACATGAAGCTTTGGGCACGACTTCGACCCAAGGTTACATGTCCGAGACATGTAGCCACGAGCCCGAAGGTACATGCCCGAGACATTAGGACGTTGTACCTTCGGACTCGAGGCTACGAGTAGTGGTGAGGCGGGGAATCAATGCAATGCCATTGCCAAAGCACAGACAATAGAGAAACTAGACTATTATTACTGACATATTTTTTTTTATTTTTTTTTAATCTCTTCATTATATGTTATCATCAGTGTCAGGTGCTATATCCGTGCAGCCAATGTGGGTTTGCCGCCTCTATCACCCGCCTCACTCTGAATTGAATTTATTAGTGAAATTAAGTGAAATTTTTTTTATTTAAAATTTAAATTTGTATTTTTGAGGTGAATATTTAGATATAAATATGTTTATTTCAATTATTTGAATCTTTAAAATTTTTTTTTTAAACTAGGATTAGATACCCTTTTATTTTAGAGGAATCAGTTTGTATACCGCGTTATCAGAATATTTTATTTTGAAGCTATCATCTAACATTTTAGTGAGGCTTAACACCACTTAGATTTATATTCTGAAAATTGAAAAATGACATTGGACACGGGAATCGAACCCTGTGACCTTCGGCTTAGTACGTCAATGTCTTAACAATGAGCTATACAGATTCGTCCCATGCCCATGGGTCATTCTTCACTCTTATTTTAAGCAATAGTCTTTGATTTTATGGGCGGAAGTCGTGGCTTTTTAAACATGTTATCATATCACCTTGCGATAGGTAGTTGGCAATGTATTTAAGCCAATTGACAATTATATTATAATTGTACTGGATTGATATATTAATGAATCGACAGCCGAAGCTATCGGTTATGCATTTTAGTGAGGCAAGTACCACTTGGTTATATATGTTATCATATATTTAAATACTAATTCTAGTGCTCAGGTTAATGGTCTAATACTAGTTACATTTAGTATGCAGTAATTGATTCACATCATTCTTTTGATTGCTCTTTGGACCTTCAATCATTGTTCAGATGAACGTAGTAAACTGTGTAAGCACTGTTGATAACTGCGGCAAATTCATTGATTTAGTAGCAAGTACGTGGATCTACATCAGTTATTTAAATTAGAAGCACAAACAACTCAGCAGATTATTTAGCTAAATATCAGAGATTAAACTACCTTAAACCTAAATTTTGGGTAGATTTAGAGGTAAACCTATCTTTAAAAATAGTGCTAAATTAAGTACATGATACAAACCACTCAGCAGATTATAGTAAAATTTAATTAGAATTATTAAATTAATAGGCAAAAGGGATTTTAACTATAGTTTGATTAGTCTTGTAATCACTACCCATGCTTTCTTTTTTTTCTTGCAAAAAAGCAGGGGTAATTATTATTGATTATTATAGGTGCTTATTAAAAGGCTAGTGTTAGGAAAAGGCTAGTGTTGGAAAAAAGGCTAGTGTGGGAAAAGGGTTTAGTGTGGAAAAGGCTAGTGTGGGAAGGGCTAGTGTGGAAAAGGTGTGGGGAAAAAGGGGAAAAGGCTAGTGTAAAAAGAAGGCTAGTGGGAAGATTTAAAACCAAAATTTTGTTAAAACATTAAATGTTTGGAGTTTGTTTAAATTTTATTGAAAATTTTTTAAGGCAAAGTTGAAGCCAGTGGAGCAAATTTTTTTAAATATTTGAAATTGAAACTAAAATTTATGTTTGTATTAAAATAGTAAATATTAAAAAACCCTATTGATTAGTTAACCAGTACCTATTAACCCTATTCTATTTGAGCTAGTTGATTAGCCATTCATTTAACCCTATCCCTTTGAGTAGTTAAACCTGTACTTATGAAAACTTAAAGAGGAGTTCCCTTTTAAAACCCGTTTAGCCCCGGTTAAAATTTAAAAAAAAAGGATTTAAAAAAAAAAAAAAAAAAAAAAAAAAAAAAAAAAAAAAAAAAAAAAACAAAAACCCTTTAAATTTTAACATTTAAGATGTGGATTTTGGGTGTGGGAAAAGGTAGTGTGGGAAAGGTAGTGTGGGAAAAGGCTAGTTTTTAAGTGGGGGGTATGGGGGAAAGGTAGTTTTGGAAAAGGCTGTGGGGGAAAAAGGCTAGTTTTGGAAAATTGTTTTGGAAGGGCCGGTGGTGTGTGAAAAGCAGGGGTTGAAGTGGTCACAGCGGGTGGCTGAAGTGTCACAGGTGGTGGTCTGAAGTTTCCAAAAAAACACCTAAAAACGTAAGTTGTGTTTCACTGTTGTTTTCAGTACTGGCCACCCCAAATTTTAAAGGGGCCGACCCCTAGTTTTTTCCCCCTGTACCCCCTGTGACTCATGTGTTCCAACTGGGTCCCGATAGTTATTTGGGTTTGCATAAAAAACTCGACATTTTTAAATTAAATATATAAAAGGCCGTTTATTTATGACCATAGATGAAAAAAAAAAGGGTTGATAAAAATTGGAGAAATAATTTTTAAAATACACTTTTTTCTTTGAAATCAAATGTTTTTTTTTTTTAAAAATATTTAAAAAATTTAAAAAAAAGGATCCTTTTATTTTTTATTGTAGAATTTTTTTTTTTGTATAACCAAAGGTGTGAAGACTAGTTTGATTCTAGATGTTATATTTTGCAATGAAGCATTTTTTTCCTTAATATCTAAAAGTATTTCTTTCCTTTGGTAAAATTAGGGGACACATGTTTAAATTGGAAGTGAATACAAGCAATGTGTGTGAGTTTATGTACAATTCAATTTTGTTTTTCCATAGTTTTCTTTTTTAAAGCATTAAAGCTTTGGGCGCTGATAAATTTTTAAAACCCTTGCAATATGTAGAGCTAATTTGTGCCGAAATATTGTAAGCCCCGTAATTTGTCCCTTTTCCCCCGAATAGTTTCGTAAAAAATTTAAAACACTTGGGTGTGCAAACTTGGCATATTTTTTCCCTAAATTAAGGGCACAAATTTCTTATTTTTACTTAAATACACCCCAACTCTTTTATTTGGACCT